>PNEQ01074166.1:0-44295 GCA_003012365.1 Medauroidea extradentata
ATTATCATTTAGCCAAATAACCCAACCATACAGCATAACTAATATCCAATTTATACAAGTTAAAAGAAATTTCAAAAAAGCAAATCCGATAAACTCGACAAATAGCCATAAACCGTCGGATTCTATAACTTGTCTTAAGAAAAAAACCATAACCTAAAAAAAAATCTAAATCCTGCAAAATCCACCGTAACAATATTTTGGAAATCGCAGACATAACCACAGACATCGATGTCAATTGGCTCGACTCTAATTGCGAACATCCAGGATTGTAACCACTGCGTCACCGCGGCTAACGACTTTCAATCAGCGCAATTAGAGTGCGTGATTCCTATTCTTGATAATTACATTATCTGTAATTTTTTGTACATTAAAAAATAGGAATTAATTAAAACAATTCCGCACCTATACTAATGGTCATTACAAAATATACTGGCTATTGCTTGGAAATACACAATAAGCACTATTTCTTTACGTCCGCAAATTTTTTAAAAATATTTTTCCAACAAATTTCTTGTAATTTCACTTTTTTTTTTTTATTTCTAATTGAAATTTTTTTTAGTCACAGTGGTCTAGGAGTAAGATGCGTAGATTCAAAGCGTCAGGAGAGTGGTTCGAAACTTAGCACCTCCCGAAATTTTTATTTTTTCAAAATAATATCTGTATACATCCTTTATTCAAAAGTTATTTGATAAATAAGTTCAGTGATGTTTATGAAGTACAATGAACATAATTTTTTTTTCGTATTGAAAGTACAGCTACAAGGCTAGTCCTTGTAATTTTACAAACATATACTTTGTATTTAATTACAAGGATAGCCATTGTAGTTTTACAAGGATTTTCTTTGGCAACTGGGTTTCCACGGCTTTTCTTTGTAAAAGTACAAAAATTTTTTACAGTGTAACGTGGAATCCATAGTTGATACTAACGTAGAATCTATACCTGACCATAACGTGAAATCCATAGTTGACAATAACGCTGAATCCATCGCTTGACCATAACGTCGAGTCCATGGTTTACCATAACTCCGAATTCAGAATTGACAATAACGACGAATTCATAACTGGCCATTATATGTTAGTTGGATTAAACGAGGCCAAGAAATACAGATTAGGCCTAGACGCTATGGTCAAATACGGATTCGGTGTTGTGATGAAATACGGGATCAGCTTTGTGGTAAAATATGGATTCAGCATTGTGGTCAACTATGTATTCGGTGTAATGGTTAGTTGTGAATTCGGCGTAATGGTCAACTCGGAAGTCAGCGTTGTTGTATTCGGCGTTGTGGTATTTCGACGTTATTGTACTTTCGGAGTTGTGATAACGTCCCGTCAAATTTGGGGGATATCTATTACTAAACACCACATGAACCGACAACTTTTAATTTTACGCTACCTTAATTAGAAGTAGATGTGAACGAAGTCTTAAGTATCTTTGGAAAACGATGCTGATATGTTTCTTGTGGTCAGAAAATATTCAAAATGGGAACGATTTTCATAAACTGAATATCGTGTGAACAAAACAAGTAAAACTTTAGATGCTGTACTAGGTTCAACGTGCGAATCGTACCGAGTAATACGGAATTATGTTTCATTTATATATCTCATATAAAAAAGTTTTCAAATTCCGCCACTGTGTAACTATCAACCCAGCAAGAATAAAGTACATAAAAGTTATGCTACGCTAAACGTAATAAAATGGTCGCCGTTAATGAATACAGTCTCAATGAAATACACAAAATTCGTCTAATCTCTTTATGTAGTAAATGTATATAGTCTAATACTTGATGCATTTCGGAAAAATGTTTCCTCATTTAGCTTATTTAATAATATGTTGACAAAAATGTAAAACGGTCGCCATTAAGAAAATACGAAAATAAGAAGAGTGTAATACACGAATTTCAAGTCAGTTTTGTATGTAGTATAAGTGTACCAAGTTTGACATAATTCTGAAGGATATTTACTAGATGTATTATATTACGCTAAAAACAATTAACATGGACGTCGTTTTGGAAATATGAAATATATCGCTAACAAAAACCCAAAAGTCAAGTCAGCTTAGTATGTAGTATATGTGTACCTAGTTTGATGAAATTTTGTCAACGGGATGAAAAGTTTTTAGGGGAAACACACACACGCTAACTGCCAATGTCTATGAAGCAGAACTGCAGATCTGCACGTTAGGCATTCAAACAAACAAGCGTATAAACACTTTCGCTCAAATCAGGCCCCTGCAAATACTTTGCTGAGTAGCGCTTCGTGAAACATAGAGTCTTGCGTCGGAATAAAAGGTGCAATATTTCAGCGACAGAAAATTTTCGCAACATACGTATCACACTGGCAAAATTTACGCTACCGAATATGTAAGTAAGTAATTTCTGAGTAAATGTACTTACTTTTGTAAACCTGTTTATGGAATGTTCACTCTATATACTGACGAAATTAGTATGAATAGAAAAAATAACAAATATTTTAAGTGTGTAGTTTGGGTGTTTGTGGAAAGAACAAGAGAAATATGTAACTGCAGGTATGACAGTCGTTTAATTTTAATGAAAACATATTTTATTAAAAACATTAGTGGACCGTGGTGCCTGAATATACAAATAATGAACAGTACAGAATGCTGACAATATTGATTATGACGTAATTATATATGGTTAGATTATACATACGAAACTATTTGTGTTAAGCGACTGCATTACCTAGAGCCCCATATGTTTGAAGATCCATGCAATTGGGTCGATGGTTTTGAGTAAAGTCGGGTAAAATCGGTACTGATGCAATAATTTGTACCAGATAACCAAGAGAAAAGTGACAATCTCGTTTAAATAATGTTCTGCGTTCTTCTGTGTCGTCTTCGTTGTTCTGTCCAGTTTTGTGTGTTGTTTGCTTATCGTTCCAGTATTGTCTTTGCTGTACGTAATGTGATATCATTCATTGGTTGTTTTGGTGGTCACTGTTATTTAGTTTGGTTTTTTTCCCTTGACTTCGGTTATTTGGGTTTATATGTGTGTATCTTAGCAGCTGATCTTCGGCTGGTTTCCCTTGTTTAATTTATTCTTAGGTGGTTTATTGGGACGAAAAAGAGCTGTAATGGTGTGTGACCTAGATTTGTCTGAAACTCAAGAAATGTTTGTCAAATATACGTAATGCCGCTGGTGTTTTGTCTTGCCCGTGCTTGTGTTCTGCACATGTCAAGATATCGTGCCTTGCGAATATTACTGTGTACGACAACAATTGCTCTCTTGCTGTACTCACTCGTAGACGACATTTTAATTTGCATTTTACAGTCTTGAGTAACTGAATACACGTCGCGGTAAATGCAATGAAATATTGCAGATAACTCTTGTGTAGGTCTTACTCCTGTTTGCTGCTCACGTTTGCTATTTAATGACGTCCATATACAGTGGGAACAAAATGTTATAAAACTTATTTCTTTACAATTTCATTTCTTACTTCTCCGTTCACCCGCACTTCCATTATTATACTCACAGCATTCAATTACATAAAACAAGGTTCGAGCAGCCACTTATTTGACAAAAAAAACACAGTACGTTATTGCTATTTTTACTTTATTCGTCTTACAATTATTTAATATTACCTTTCGTAATACTGCCTGCTCCGTGTACGACTTCACCGAACACTCATTATTTTTCAAATTTTAATAACACATAAATTTATATATATATATATATATATATATATATATATATATATATATATATATATTACTTTTTGGGAGTTATAGTCGCACAGATAAATCAGGTGACATTTCTGAAATTGTGGTCACTCAGTTTACGAAACACCGTTAGCAAAAAAATATGTATACATACATTTAGAAACAACTTCTTCCTAATTATAGTTTAATATTTTACCGGTAGCAGCGTACCTACATGCGGTGTTGCAGGGCTTAATTGTAGGTATTAAAGCTGCTACCCCACGGTCGCAAGAAACGTGAGTGGGTTGCCAGTAATTGAGGTGAAATATTCTTGTCCTGGTTTTTAAATGTCTACGGTGAAGTACTCCCTCTCACGTACAGTTCATTACCTAGGTTGGTGTTTTAACGTACTGTTCTTGGAAAATAATTAATTTTCCTAATACGCGCGAGTAATACGCCGACATCGTTACTACAGACATCGCGCGAGTTGTAATTTGCGGTAGGATTATCCTAGGTGTTTCCAGAACATCTCGCTGGCGAGGCGACTTTCTTATTGAACAAGGGGTTGGGGAGGGGAGAGAAGGAAAGAATCTACCTGTGATGGACTGGCGACTGAAAAAGAAGGGGGAAAGGAAAATTAATACCTGGCGAAATCGTCGTGAAGCTATCGCGCCATCATTAAGGCGGCCACCTGGTGAAGGGTATGTTTGTGTGTGCAAGACGAAAATCGATGAGGTGCTACGAGCGATGTCGGCCGGCACATGTATTGTCATATCGCCTCTACGACCAAAAAAGTAACCGGGCACAGTGTTCCCGCAGTAACGTTTTTACTGTGGGACTTAAATCGGTGATCCTATTATTTTATTGAACGCGTCACTGTAGCAAAGTCCAATGTACTTGTGGACCTTAATTTCGAACAGATCCGTTACATATATGTTGAGAAACCAATTTCAACCAAGTTTGAGTGCTATAAAATAATGCTTCCAATGTGCGTGGTGTCTTGTAAGTCACATATACAAGTAGTATGACGTGTGTTTTATTCTTGTAGATAAGCATTGTAGACGCAAGTGTACTGGTCTCTGAGAGCAAACGTTACTGCGAACACTCTGCACGCAGTTCGAGCGCCAGCCAGGCAGCCGCCTTAAATGTAACCTAGGTGCGGAGAGAGGCATACAAGACCTAGGAGAACGGGAGAGATAAGGGTGATACTGACCCGCGTACCAAGTGCCACATCGCCTCTATGAGCAAGCCAGTGAACCGTTATGCAGGTTACCAAACACACGCTGTCAATGAGATAAAAGGTGCAGGTGATCACAGCAAAGTATTGAAACAAGTCTGTGCTAAAATATTTTCGCGAACATTTCCATCCATAGTCTCCCATCTGTGAGGTCATAATCGTAGTTAATGAGCAGAAATGTGCACAATACTAGGTTTTAGTTGTCTTGTTTCCAGGATGTTCTCAGGCATTGGTACTACGTTTTTTTACTATAGTTAGAGCCATTAACACTTCGCGAAAATAATTTTGCCCTAGTTTGTTTCAGTGCCTTACGTGCCCCACCCCTCCCCCTCCCACACCACAAACTTTATACAATACCTGAGTGAATGCTTAAAGACAGGCCGTGATAATTCTTTCGTATGTACAGGCTACAGTCAAAAGAGGTTTTATTTACGAGTAGGTTGACAAAAAGAAACAACTGTTGAATTATTGCTCCATGACCATTCTCTTTTTTCGGGAGACTGTAACATTTTACTGCTTTTCACATCCTTAATTTTCGAATTTCATAAAATCGTGAATTTGATTTGTAGATATTTACATAAGCTTCACTCTTATCAAAAACTCATCTCGATATCTCAACGGGTATAAGCGGTACAGAAGATTATTTGAAAACACATTTAATTTTTTAACAGCTTTCAAAGACGAATTTCGATCAATCCTGAAATTTATTTTTTCATGTTTACGTAAGATTGATTTTAAATCGAAAACCGTTTCAATAATTCCACGTGTTTAGGAGCTAAGTGGGATTAATTAAAAACACGTTATATTTTTTTTAAGATCTTTCAATAACGAATTTCAAAAAATTCTAAAAATACTTTTTTAATATTTACTTAAGCATCATTTTAAAGAAAAATCTCATCACTATTTGAAACGATTTAGGAGAAATTACGGACTAATGAAAAACACATTTTACGGTTTTCATCCCCTTATTTTTTGAATTTCGTAAATTCTAAAATTCAGAAATATGCATTTCTATGAGCAATATGATGAAGTTAAAATAATTATGATAGCTTTCCCGGTTAATGAGATATCAGAGATTCTTTGAAAACATATTTCACCCCTTTTTCATCCCCTTAACTATCGGATTTCGAAAAATTCATTCTTGGTAGGTGCCAACGGGGCAAGGGGAAACTTCCCTCAAAATTCCACGGTTCTAGGTCCAACGGTTTGGGCTGTGCGTTGATGAGTGAGTGAGTGAGTGTGTCAGGACACTTCATTTCATATATTAAGATACGTATGTGTGTGTGTGTGTGTGTATATATATATATATATATATATATATATATATATATAAATTAAAAGCAAGATGGAACTAAAACTACCGTATGAATGTGCATATAGTTTCTTTATACATACATTTCTTAATGATTTCGTTTTGTTCATTCTTTGCGATGCGATAATTGGACTGTGTTATTCATTACTGGACTGTGTGCCAACTGTTACACACATAAAATATTCTTCAACCCTGAATATGTTGTTGAAATAAATTGTTCTATATCCTGTTGTTATAAATATTGTCTTTACATGACTAAAATTTTTGTTAGAAGTTGAGACGGGAAAAATTTGCGCATTCTCTGACGTGTAGGCTATGTAGTCAAGCAAATATCTGCTCACTGGCTGCGCGATGACGCAGTGATATGGGCCATGCATTTAGTTGCTTCTGTACTATTGGCTAAGCGACTTACAGCAAGTGTCAAATAAGTCACGGACCAATTGCGAAAGTGGCGCGAACTTACAGTTGCTGAAATTATAGCTTAGGGCCAAAATAAAACGCAAATTTTTCAGGTCTCAAGTTGTAAGACGGTTTCAATTCTGAAAACGTTTCTGCATATTTTATTTTTACCTTACAATTAGCGTATAGTACACTGATACATAACGTCGTCTAATTACGAGTGCAGTATTCATAATCAGCAAAAGTTTTAAAACTATCATCATACATACTTGCGTTGATACATGATCACTTTACAAGTTATTCCTGAGGAACCTCTGTTACGGCCAGAACGGGGGTTCGCTAAACAGATTTCCTGACAGCTTCCAAAGATCTTGTACGGAACATTATTTCATGACACACGTCCTTTACACTTGTAAGGAAAAATTAACTTTTATTGTCAACGTAGCCTAGTCACAGCAGCTTCTATATAAAACTGTAAAAATGTTCAGCGGCTTGCTCGTATGTGCAATTGTCACTATGGGAAAGTGTTGGAATCAACTTAAAATACGCAGAATCGCTTCATAGACAATGCAGTCTGTTGGTTAACGTAGGAGCTTGGCAATTTTGCAAGACGCCGAGAGCGGAGGAGTTGCTGTTGAGTTCTAGCAGTGGATGCACAAGAATTGTTTCTTGTCACAACACGAAATCATCATAACACAGACGTGTTCAGAGGAGCGAATCCATTGGGTCCTAACCTCCCTTTTTTATCCTTTCTCAGCAGTATACAAAATTGTTTAAAGAAAGGCAACATAAAAAATAATTATTAAGTAAGGAGGCAGATCTTTGTCTTTTAACATTTAAAAATTAATAATATTCCATCCATGTGTATATCCAATCTCGAATTACGAAAACTTCTTAATTAGCACCATTCTGCACCTTCAAGTCCAAATGTTTCCTTACCTCCGAAATTACACTTTGTTGGGGAAATTGTGTTACTATGTAACTTTCCCTGGTTAGGGGAAACCGATCCCCCCCCCCCCCCCGGCCAACATAAGAAACACGCAAATTCTAATAACAGCCCTGATGATATCCAATACAACTAACAACAAAAGAAACATTTTTGTATACAATTAATATAATTACAGTGCAACATTTTTGCTGATCAATTGCAGTCGGTGGGTTGTGGCTGCGATTGTGCAAGGTCTGCAGGTCTGCAGGTCCGCTTATTACTGAAAGTTCCCGAATATGTATGTTCAGTACCTAGTAAGTAGATCTTTCATGGTTACTATTTCGTTATATGGTGTTTGGCGTGCACAGTTCTGATTATTTATAACTCTACCCGACAACAACCCACGTGCCCCCGCTGCGCAGCGTAGACGTTACTAAAGCCACTAATTACAGAAAAAAAACTGCTACAAGTTTTCCAGAGTCTTAGTGCACATCTGCAGCTCAGCTTCATGGTTATTGACGTGTCTTTGTACTGAGATGGCTCTCACATGACTGCGCCAGTGAGCGTAAGGTTATCTAAAACGATGAGAGTTAAGTGCTTGTTCCTTGGTTTTGCAGTGATTTCGAAAATATTTGTTTTATCGCTACCTCATACTCACATCAAAATTTTGCTCCACAGTTTTGACACTAATATGTAGGGCTAGGAATATTTTGCGAGTTCAACGACCAACATGCTAGAATCCATTATCTTATGTACACCGAAGCCCTACCATTTGTCCATTACCTGCCACTCATTCAGACAACAGACAATGAACGAATAGACGTGGCTGAGTATGTATAGGACATTGGATTCTAGCATGCAGGTCATTGAACTCGCGAATTTTTCCTAGCCCTACTAATATGTCATAATTAGAGATGATGGTTTATCGCGGGAAAACTTGACTATTTGCTAGGCTTCAACGTACGTTCCGCTTATCAAAAGATTACTGGCTTTTCCTTGTACGCGAAGCTACTGCCCTATTTGAGTAAGCCAATAAGAATACCGCTATGTTAATATTTGATGCACGTTATTGGTCTATAGACAGCTACGTTGTGTCAGTGTTTTCAAGGCTATGTTGGCACAAAACCTTTTCGCGATATACCATCATCTCTAGTCATAATATGTAGCTGAATTTTTTGTAGCAATTTACTAAACGGTTTTTTGGATTTCGTCACCCAAATTATCACGCTATCTGCAGTGAAAATAAGCCAAAATTAGTCCTTTTTTTTTTATTTGCTGACGGATGGTGCATTGTTTTTAAAATCTCATCCACAGTTTTGTGCAGCTTGTGACTGCACATTGTCTCAATTTTTTTCAAAACTTTTGGTTAAAAAATATTTGAGTTATTGGCACCAGTCTGAACAAAACTAAGAAACATGCCATTAAATCATCTAACACTGGCATGAACCTGAACTGCTGATGTGCACTTGAGGCATTGAAACTAGTTCGTGCAAATTCTTTTCACCCGAAATCAATGGCTGTACCAGTTAGTTCTACAAATATTACACATTATACTGGTTATACTGTATTATACCGAGAGCACCATATTTTTTTTAACCTACGAAGTACAATAAAATATATTAAGCTGTGTTTACGCGTTCCAGATTTTTACTGCGCATATACTGTAAATTAAAACTATGTATTATCAAACACATTAAATTTTCTCAGTCATTCCCGACTTCATTTATTAGCTCAAGAGATTCAATTGCGAAATATTTTCCGTGCGCTGCATTTGACCTTTTTTTTTTTTTTTTTTAGCCATTAGCCATTGTAGTTGTTCGGTGGTATTTGTATCAAATATGAGCCGAAAATATTATACACCAAGTTGTAGTGAAAAGAATCTGTAAAGTTACCCGTTCATTTTCAAAGAACATTATTTTCATTGGTCTAGTTAAGCAGGAGCAATATTCGTACAAAAAAAGCGTGGGCAATTGGCAGAGAAGATATGGACGCGAGTAGAACACGTGATACACAAATGTATAATGGAAAGAACAGGGAGATTGTTTGATGACCGACTAAACTCCACTTATCTGTACTTACTCGAGCACAATCTGTGATTTCACTGCCCGCCAGTCTTTACATGATGTCATTTAATGCGTTTGTCTTCTTAACACACAACTGGTCACTGACAGCCAGTGACTTGTGGAGGAAGGAGTTTTCACCAACTTTTTTCAATGTCTTACTTTTACTTGAACAACAGCAGCTCTGATTCATGGTCAGTGATGTGGATTGATGTTTTCAACTCTCGTCGTCTTGGGATCCTAACCGACAATCACAAAATTGTTCTCATTGGCGCAGTCAAATGACTGACGACCTCTGCACAGTATGAGGCAGACCTGCAGATGTGCGCACGTAAGGAAATAACTCGTAGGGGGGGGGAAATCATTTTCGCCAAAAACTCAATGGCTTTATGGTCATTCTACCGTTGGATTTTGTATAATTGCCTCAAACTGGTTCCTCGCTACACTCTAAAAATTCTTTGTAAATTTGCCACACGTGCGTATAGGAGCGCTAAGAAAGTAGGTATGGTAAAATAGTTTCCCAGACATCCGTGATATCACTCCTATACTATTTATAAAACAGTCAAATGTATACTAAAGTTACCAGACTTGTATTAACAGTTGTAGAAGTTTACATATTTACAAGGCGGAAGTGTCCCACACTACGTTTATGTTAATTACTATATAAACAGTTTAGGAAATGTTTTTGCAGCGTACAATCCACGATGTTGTAGACCAGTGAAAGAAGTCAACAGCTGCTGTCCATTCTGTGTTCAGAAAATAACGAGAAATTTGCAGGTATCCGGCAAGAAATCTTTTTCGCAGACTAACGTAGGCAACACCTGGCAACAGGGGTGAGGAGGTGTTAGGCCTACGTAGAAGGAAGCAACGCCACAAGGAAAGGTATCCAGAGAACGGGATCCACAGCAGAGGAAAGAGATGAGTATAGTATATTTTCAAAATCACAGCGATGTTGGTCGCGGAGAAAGCCGCTAATGAGGACGGGGGTAATTGCGGAGTGGTGTCGGGTGGCACAGCGAGGGTAGACGGGAAAGCGTGAAGTGGGACTGTCCCGAGTCATTACCGAGTTAGCCCGCAGTGCAGTATTACGGTTCCCTCACTGGAAAAGGGGGGGGGGGATCAAATGGGGACATGAAGGAATAGCTCGCAACCTGTACTCTGCCGCAGGGTTTCTAGGGCAGCCCGTTACACCGAGCATTTCCAGCTCCTTGTCCATCTACCCTCCTCTGAAACAATTCTTGTTTCTTTTTTCTACTAAAAAAAGTACTGACGCATTTACAAAAAAAAATAATGAACTTACGATTTTAAGGGGGAGAGTTAGACAATTTTATTTATTTATTTATTTATTTTCAGTTCTTGAGCAATAACACTTATTCAAATTTATTGTGTTATCAAAAATTTCTCTTCGTCAATGCGTAGGATATATTCTTGGTAAAATACTTGACAAAATAATAATGGAATCTTTCATTAATTTGTTATGCGGAATCATTGCAAGAGAATTATAGGTTAACGTTCAAATATTCTCTGGCAATAATTCTGCATGACAAATTAATGAAAGATTCAATTATTTGTTACGTCAAGCAGCTTACCAGGAATATGATCTATACTTAGTCGAAGATAAAAATTTTTATAGTACAATTTCAATAAATGTTAAAGCTTAAAAACTGTAAATACAGTAAAATTGTCTAACACTTCCCCTTAATGTAAGGTAGTTGCGTGATCATTGAATGCTTTTTTGCCATGAGAGTGTATGATAAACTGCGGATATGGAAGTTGGCGTCGAGTTAGAAGTAGGCACCATTCCTTATATTATAGGTTTATATAATTACAGGTGTCACAGTCACTGGAGTTCCTCAGATTGTTCGTGTGCCGTAAAACAGGAACAGATACCATAGTTCACAGTTAGTCACATCTGTTTTCGTCCAAGGGATCCTACTATTATTGTCAGTGTTATATTCGCTGTGTTGTAGTCTGGTATGCAATCATATCTGTCGCTGTGTTCGCTTGTGTTGCCCAACATGGTCGCCATTTTCATGCACCTTGATTGGGCAGATCCTATTTTGGCCTACTTTTTTAGTTTTTTTATTTATATATTCCTATTTCAGGATAACCTGTGTGTTAACCACAGCAATTTATGATTTCCTTGATGTTTCTGTTTGCACATTTTCTCATTCTTAGTTCTTTTATGTAACTGTGTGTTTTCAGTGACTCAGCAACAATCGCTAGCAAAGACGTTTATCCAACAAAACACTTCAGATGTTAAAATAGTGGCGCTCAACGTATCGTCAATTGCGAGATCATTAGAGACGAATCTAGCGTATCAGAAAATCTGAAACACGGATGGATGCGGCCAAGGTCTGAACACAGAACCATCTCTGCATTCGCTTTGAGTGATTTCGGAAAACTATAGCTGTTTACGAAAAGTCACTATATTAACCAAGGTAGAATAAAATTCTAACTTGAGTGGAGTCCTTAGATATTACTCCGAGGAATGTTTGCTTGTATCCAGCAAGATAGCCGAGCTAACAGATTGCATGCACTTCATCATAACCAGACTAGCCTATGATGAACGAGACTCCTAGACACACCTTCGAGGTAATCGTGTTTCATCAAGAAAGTTACATTTCGTAAACGTCTTACGTCAGCCCGACCTGGAATTGAGCCCGGAATTTATGAAATTTGAGTCGAGTGTTTTAAATCTGCACAAACTTGTTCGGTCGTTTCGAATTTACGTGACACTGATATTCAGTAGAGCAGCAATTAAAAAACTTCGGAATACTAATGTTAATGGTAGAGACGTGTAAATATTGCGTTATTTTTCAGCAGACAAGACCGAAAGCTGTTTTTCACTCGCTCGATGTCTTCCACTGGCCTACAGTATCGTCAATTGTAGAGGGGAACATTTCTGAGCTGATAGTTATATCAGTTATTTGAGAAACACCTAGTGTCACTTTCAAGAAACAGCTGTTAAGGAGTATGGAAAGGTAAGATGTCGAGTGAACTAATGGAGTACTCAATCGTTGATAAAATTTGAACTACTTAACATAATTAGATGGAATTGTTTTGCCGAGTAGGTATTTTATTAGTGTACGTATATTTATACAACACTAGGCGGAAGTACGCTTTGCTTTTGAGTAAAAAATTGAAAACTGTTTTTTATAAGAAATAAGGGCTTGAATCCACAAAATCCATTAAAGTAGAAAGTTCATATTTTAATAATTTCTTATATGATAATATCCAGGTCTATATAATAATAGAATTTCAAAACAACTCGCGTTTTAATTTTAAAAAATTTACTATTCAGATAACCTTCACTCAGAGGTTTGCGGATGTTAAAAAGTATTTCCAGGTCAAAACGCGAGAATTTTTTTTTTTATTTAGTCATTATAGAGCTCTATTAAATTGATAGTAGAAAATTAAAATTTTCCATTTTCATGGATTTAGTGGTTTCAAGTCCTTATTTTAAAAAGTTTTTAATGTTTTACTCGGAAGCAAAATGTACTCCCGCCTAGTGCTGTATAAACAGACGTCCACTTAAGAAATGTATACTTGGCAAAAACGTTTCATCGAATTATGATAAGTAGTTCAAATTCTATCGACGATTGAATATTCCAGTATTTCGCTCGACATCTAGCATTTCTATACCCCTTAAATAACGCAACAAACTTTGTAAATAAGGTACTGCAATTAAAAAAAATTGGTGTACGTGTTACTTGATTGTAAAAAGGCTGAGTTGCGTGCTATGAAGAATAAATATGCATAAACCCATATTGTGAAAATTTTACATGTGTTTCTCAAATGACTTATTGAACTAAAAGTTCCACGGTTGAGTCACCAATCGTATGTACAGCAGTCAAATACATAAATGACCTTACATTTTTGCTCGGGTATGTCTATATGAGTGCAGTCTAGTTTCTAACCACAAAATAACGAGCTACCAAAATGTTCCACATGCACCTATCTGTTATATAGGTCGTTCGGTATAAAGTGAGCACCGAAAATTTTACCTTTGAAAATTATCACTAGCTCTTACAGCATATAATTCAACACTAAATATAGTTACCTTACTGCTTGTACTATAGTCGGCAGTTAAGTTGGCGTCTCACAGCACGGGGTGCGGGGAGAGCAGAGCGGGAGAAAGAAGAGGAGATAAGGAGGCGACACACAGTCGAGAGCCATGTATTGGTTGTTAGGAAAATATCGACCCTCAGTGTTTACCCGATAATGGAAGACAAAGTGGTAGCCCGCTGAGGCATGTAAAAGTGATGTATAACAGAGAGCGGGAAATAATATAAATCGTGTTTCAGTGTTGTGATGAAGCGATAAATACACGTCTACTCGAGCATCTGCAGTGAGCAACTGCAGCAACAACAAAGAACACGGGCGTGAGCGAAGTGTAGTCAGAAATGCTGCAGGTTAACTTTACCATTTTTTATAAACAACTGTCAAACATTGACTCCAGGGGAAATTTTGACTGACTCAAAATATTTGATCTGGGTACATTTAGAGAAGAAATAAATAATTTTTTTTAAATATTAAAACCCTTAAGTTTGATCCATCAAGATATAGATTGCCATTTCTTCACCAAGTGGTACCAAAAATAAATATTTCGAGAAGGCCAAAGCTACCACTGAAATCAAAGTATCCACACTTACCAGAAATTAGTACTAAGATTGTACTCGTCACAGAAAAAACGTCGCTTACTTTATTTCATTTATGTTGATTATATTGAACTAGTTGTGTTAATTGTACGGTAAAAGTTACGCCTCATGGCAGCGGTTAAGTATAACTCTGCACTAACGCGTCTCTTATGACTTTGTAGCACGATTTTGATGTGACGCACACGGTTTTGAGCGGTAACGATTTGATATATTATTAAGTATGCTCAACTCTGTAAGTGTGCTAAAATTCAACTTTGGACAAATTTTTTGGAGGGTTTGGCCTGAAATGGTCTTAGATTCCTGGGCTATAATATCTGTCTACTCAAGCAGAACGCATATGTTCATTGGCTGCTCGTGATTCGAACAGGATTGGGTCTGCACATTTAGCTGCTTCTCGTTTCTTCTCTCAGCGCCCTGCAGCAGGTGTCAAGACGCCCATGAACCCAATTAGAAAAAAGTGGCACGAGAACACTGTAGTTTGAATCATAGATAGCGGTTAAGAATACGAGAATTTTCAGGTCTCCTTTAAAATAATTAACAGTACAAAAACTTTGTTACTTAAAAATCAAATTCTAAAAGTCTGTGGCACAGGGAAACCTCGATTAAAAATTGTTGGAAAATAATTGAACTGTACACAGCCAAAAAAATCCTACACATAATACCTTTGTAGGAATGCGGACAAAATTGGTTTTGTAAAAAAATAAACGTAAGAATTTGTAGCTAAACGTAAATGTATGAATGTAATTTGCACGTATAGTTTACTTTCGTCACCTGGAAACACTGTATAACTTTGTATTGGGCTCCATGCTGACATGACTGTGTTGTATTTACATTCGCAGGCATATTCCTGTATTTTCATTGTACAGTTGTGTACGTCTAATCTTCCAAATTCAATTTTGTTCGGTGCATGAGAATTCAGACGTGTCCTAGCATTTTTCATTACTGTTTTCTTGCACATACCTTGTAGTTTTATAATAACGTCCATAAATCAATCCACAATTCGTCCGGAAAACTATTTTTATCCTACTTACCCGCAACTCTTTTCTTAGCATAAGTCACCTGATGAAAGTAATATGTAGACGAGATGTGGTACAACACATAAATGCGTGCTTCATTCAGGGCCGGATTCATGCATCTAGGCGCCCTATGCCCGCGAGTTTCAGCGCCCCTGCAGCCTCTCCTTTCTTACCAACTCGCGTTTTTTCCATTTCCAACACCACATTATTTAAAATTACTATTCTCAGTCTTCTCGCAATGCATTGTAGCAATAACAGCAACGACATAAAAATTATTTAGCTTATTTCTAATGCAGTTATTAGAAAATTAATATAAACCGTAGATCAGAAAATCTTAGCAGAGCGACAGCAATACTCCATGACGTGGAAATTTATGCCATTGCTTTTTATTTCTGGTTGCCGTGTCGGCGGTTTTCAAAACAACTATGACAAACTCCTCATGTTCTCATCGATAAAAGTACGCCCCTGTAAAAGTGAGTCTAGTTGTAAATCCGGCCCTGGCTTCGTTACGATGCCTTTTCAAACTCGTTCATTTCATTAAAACACCAGTGCTAACTCCAAACAGTTCAATTATCTTGAAAATACTTACATGCGCCGTGTGTGTTGGTGAGTGTGTGTGTGTGTGTGTGTGAGAGAGAGAGAGAGAGAGAGAGAGAGAGAGAAATAGCAAGAAGTAATTTTATTAAGCTTATTTAATTTCACACTACGCTGAACTGTACGCTTATGATTTCATCAGATTATGAATTGAAAGACACTGTAGAAGATTTTTTTTATTTTAACTTTATCCGATTATTTTTACAAAACAATTACAGGGTTGCTGCTTCAAGTCCTAAACAAAAATTATGTATAGAAAACAATGCGTGCCATTAAAATTTCCACGCATAAAGGCGGTATAATTGTTAACGCCACAGTGGCTGTCATAAATATTGCTTCGGTTTTAAACTGACTCCAGCGAGTTAAAATATAATGAAGCAAGCGCTTGTACCAACTCGCTCTTAAAGTAGCCGTAGAAATCAGTGCAGAACTTCGGTCGTTACCAGAATATTTGAAAACTGCTGAACGCCCGTGTGGCATGTTTGCTTAGGAATATCATTCAAAGAACTTTACACGTCTGTCCTGTTTCAGTTCCTTCATTTATATTTTAACGTTATTTTTACTCCGCCTAAAATGGCGAGAATAGGTGTTTCTGCGGTACTTTATATTTAATTATTAATTTTGGTTTTTACGTGCCCTCGAACCACACCATGGCCTTTGTAGAGGTTCACGGCGGGAATGGGGAAGTTGGCCATGACCTTTGTTAAGGTACCATACCAGCATTTTCCTGGACTGATTCCGGAAAACCCTGGAAAACAGAAACCAGGATGGACGGAGCCGGGGATCAAACACGGATCCTTACGAATGTGAGGCGAGTGTTTTACCACTGCTCCACTTCGCTCGGTACGGAAATGTTGGTGCAACATAACATTTTAAAGGTATTGTCGTAAAAAATACACCTCAATCGTTTAGAGTATGAGGGTGACCACTGAATGTGTCAAAGAGGCTAGTTGTCTGGGAGAAGACCACGCTAGTTCAGTGGCTGCGCCTAGAGGCTAGTGTGAGGCGTGATGTGTGTGTTGTGTCGCCCATACAGCTTTCACACTTCTAGGCCTCGAACACGCAAATTGAAGCCACGCAGGCGGATACCTTAAGAACCGAAATTTGCTGAAAAGGGGGATATGTCATACGAGTGGATGTAATTAACTTTACCAAGTAAATCTAAGTTCTTGCTGGTAACACACACGCACAGTTTATTGAAAGAAGTTTCAAAATCTTTAATTACTGGATAGTAAGCACTTCCACAACGTCGCCAGTAATGTGCCGTTAGGCTAATAAGCCAGCGGCATGCCTGAAAAATAATTTACTGCACCAATAGAAAATTATTTAAAGTAAATTCATAATTAGCTGAACTATACAGTATGTATATGTTGGGGAAAATTTTGTTTTGGCAACTTTAATAAATTAATACACAAGTTCTACCTCACAAGTTGTGAAATATCCTCAAATGTATTCTCCCGCCTTCCTCGAATCCTGACTGTATAATCGCTGCATTAAGAAGCTTTTGTTTAGCTTTGCGCAATCATTTTTACAAATCAGTGATATGGTCGCATAGAAAAAAATAATATCTAGGCAACAATGCGTACCAATAAACGTCTTAGGCACAGCGGGTTTTTAGCGCGCGTTGATGTCTACGCCCGGTAATTGTACAGTGATTTTGAATTTTTTTTAAAGCAACATGATTTTCATATCGAATAAAACCCTACCGGTTTTTTTTGTGGCAAATGCAACATAATTTGTATAAATGTTTTTTGTAGCGATGCACCATATTGTTTTTTTCTCCTTCAGATTTTATCCTGAAAGCATCACCAATTTAACTAACGGACGGTGGTTTATTTTAAATAACACCCACGTAGAGTTGCGCATGGTATGGATGCCCTTGGTCTTGAAATTAATGAAGGCATTCCGTTAAAAAAGGTTTTGAATTTTTTGCACAGATATTATAATAACATCCTAGCATCGCCTTTAGTGCGTTGAACCTGTAAAACTGAATTTTTATACGTAGGGCCACGATTTTGTCGCGAAAAGATTTTTGCCCCACTTTGTTTCAGTGACTCACGTGCACGTCGGCAGTTCTGTTTCAAGGTTAATGGCAGACACTTTTCTCGTTTTACTGCACCAATCAGAATAAGATTATTGTGAGTCTGTACGTCGGTAATTTGCCAAGGCCAGTGAGAGTAAAATCATCCAACCACAGACGATGTAGCAGAGCTGCAGGTGTGCACATGACGCATCGAAACCAAATGTTGCAAAAATCTTTTCGCCATATAATCGTGGCTCTATTTATACGGTATTAGTGCCAAACACTGTTTAACTTATACACATCAGATAACATGTCATTTCTCAAAATAAGAAAATTTTAAGTCCAATAGTTTTTGATTAATCACTCACCAAAGTCTCAAAACGGCTGTTGAGGTGTATCTAAAGTGAAAAAAAGTAATAAATTTATGAAATTAAAATTACAGAAACTAAAGAATAGTGTATCAATACGTTTTATGACGTATTTGACAAGAGTTACTTTTGAAATTTTCAGAAATGACCCCAACTCAAAGTATACAAAATAATTTACTAACTTTCATAACTTTGAAAAAAAATATATATATAAAAATTAGCCCTCATTTCAACTTCGAAAGGTGTCTTTAAATAGCTCATAGCAATTAGTATCGATATGAATTATCTTGTTTCTGCAAGTTAGTTTTTTTTTTTACTCTAGTGAGTCTGATGGGAGAATATAAAAAACTGAAGGGCCTATTTTTTTTTTTGGGAACAACATATTATTTGATGTATAAGATTTGAACAGTATTCAGCATAAAGTAAATATTTTGTACTTAAGAGTGAGTGATAGTCACAATCTTGAATTTTTTTGTATTTTGTGTCACAACTTTTCTTCTGGCTGAATTCATGTAACTTTAACATACCTGCAGAATGGAATACACACTGATAGAATTTTGGACACCATAAATCTTTACTTTCCGTAATTGTTGCTATATATCGAATTGCAGTTAGGATAGTTATAAGAATTTTCAAACTGCAATTCGATCTGTAACAACAGGAACAACAAAAATATATTTTCGGTGTCTAAAATTCTATAAATATATTTCCTATTCTGCAGTTTATTTTAAGTTCCATGAATTTAGCCAGAAGGAAATGTATGCCACAAAATACGAATATTCGATATGTTGACTATTACTCACAGTTAAAAGTGTGTGATGTGCATGTGATGCAGTCGAGGGAAACGACACTCACTTCGTACCCCCCCCCCCCCTTGCTCCGTGGTCTGAGTGGTGAAGACGTGTCCCACATGCGGACTGGCCAACCAAGGACGCGGCGCGCGGGCGCAGATGTCCCCACCACCACCCACTCCCCTAGAGGAGAAACAGGAACGGACAATTAGCATAATGACAGTCGCGGGGGAGGTCCCCCCCTCCCCCTCAACCACCTGCGCGACAATCACGCGGCCTTTACAACGTCTTGCCAGGTGCGTTTAGCGACGTCCCGTCCCCCCGCCCCGCCCGCGCCCAGGAATGTCCCAGGGATAGTGTGGGTGTTGTGAGGACGTGATAGAGGGGGGTGCAGCGCGCACGCGCCCCTCTGCCGCCCTGCAATTACCGCGCTGCTAGGGGTGGTCAAAACAAAACATGCGCACCTGGTCCGTAGCTGCCCCGCGGCCACATACATCGCGCGCAACAACCACATAACTACACCAACCCCTCTCACTATCCCTGCTATATTTGTTCCTCATTTAAAATATCTACGGACTTACTTGAAAATACTACGATAGGGACTAAGCTAATTACCCTTCCTTTCATTGCGTTCATTGTGTACGAAACATTAAAGTGTAATTATTGAATAAATAAGCTAATTCATATAAAATATACTATAGTAATATTTATCTCTCACGATGTAATGAAGAATAAATACCTACCAGTACCAATTCAGTCGAATAATACATAACTAATTGTAAAGTATAATGTTTATACTGTGAGAAATTGCCGCTAATTCGTCACACCATTAATGTATTATCCTAAAAAGACAAATATTAACAAGAGAGATGACTCAGCCTGTTAAGAGTCTTCAAGTGATATAAAATGACAATTTTATAGTTTCATGAAATAGTGTTAGTTTTTTAGACAGTAGGCCTACTTGTGAGTACAGTTCTTACGAAAAAATTTTAGCTTAGCGTGGTTTTTTAACAGTGCGTCAAAGTTTAAATTTGCAACCTAACATTTAATAACTACAACGTAATACTTTATAACTAAATCGTCAAATACAGGGATAAACTTGCAAATTTAGTAATTTTAAATATAAAAGTTGTTCACTGTGTGTTTTTATAATATTAGTTTACGTAGCCAATGACATGTTATTTCACTGTGATTTATTACGTTTAAGTCAACTAGTTTTCACTATTTGCATGGCAGCACATCACGCAAATTTTGACTTTGACGCACCGTTATGAGAAAACTATGCGAGCTAAAATTATTTTCTAAGAAGAAAATGTATTCTCAAGGATCGTCTACAAAACTAACAATATTACTTAAAAATATAAAATGTTGATAATAAACACACGCAACATCTTTAAGAGGATTTCATAGGCAGATTATATTAGCTGTATTCCAACACTCGTTTATTTCACTTGCCAGTTATTTAAGCAGTAATGTCAGCTATAATTCCGTTACTACTGACGATCAGTGGTAGTCACTGAGGACGATATTTGTGACTCCTCGTGCGAGACTACAACGACGACTGATGCCACTGGAGCTTGCGAGGACGTGTAACGTCAGTGAAAACAGCGCCGACATAGGAGCGAGATTCAAAACATCTGTTCTATGGAAACATTAATAAACATTCAAACAGTCATGGAGATACATCAGAATACATTTGTTTTTACGTAAAAATGTTTCTTTAGAAAGGTTTTTCAAAGAAACCATTGAAAAACAAAATAAAAATTAAATTGTTATTTATTGCAGAAGCATATTATCGGATCATTCTGTGAAACAAAATTATTCCAAGCAGAATTCATAAGCTTTTAATCAGGTTGGTAACTGTGTTTGCTAATTAAATTCGTATTCACCACGAGTTTTATTTACATGTTCATTGCTAGCTGTCACTCGTTCCGAAACTCTCAAATCACTAACAATGCGAGAAAAAAAAACATTAATTAATTATATGGTTCCATTACTGCTGACGAACACGGACAGACAATCAGTGAATTCAATCGGAAAGTTGTGATTAATTAAACTGCAGGGGTTTGGTATATTTACTAATAGTCACGTGTGGGTCGCTCGACGCCTAGTTTATGTCAACATAACCGGCTTGCAGTTCATTACCTCGCAAACTGGACACTTGAAAATCCTTACTAGGGCAACTTATTGATGGCCTCAAATTGAAGTTTGGCTCTTTTCAGACTAACCTCGTGACTTAATGTAACCACTAGCGTACATGATGTCGCGAGGTTAGCCTGTGTGAAGAGTAAAAATTTCAACTTAAAGCGTTCAAATTGTTACCCGAGTAATTTTTTCAAGCGTTTTTTTTTTTTTTTTTTTTTTTTTTTGCTTGTCGATCAACTGATTGTCAAACCTGCTATCAGCACACTAAAGACGCACAATGAATCGAAATTTTTTTGAAAAAAATTGAAATAAGCAAAACCACAACGTAGTGAAACTGTAAATGTGGTATTTAAAATATTGATGAAAGAAGCACTAAATAAATATTGCCAATTTTTTAAGAAAATAAGTGAAATGTTGGGGCTTGAAAAGTCCATGTTATTTTATAACTCATTGTAAATACATATGTATTAAATTTGTAGAGTGTTATTCAATACATATATTGTTTACACTATAATAATCCCTTTAAGTATAAAATTACGAAATTAAATCTGCTGCTATAGTCGCATTCAGTAATATTTTAAACAACTTAGTAAGAAGTAAGACATATTTATGCTCATTTTGAATTCCAGCGATCTTAAATTTTTTAAATAGTTTACAGTCCTTTAGGGCAGAACATACCTTATACCTCGCCTCTATTTATCAACAAAACTTGGTCATTTGGCAAAATCGTTGTAAAACATCTAAGGCAACTACTGATTGGTAAAATTAGCAATAACATCTTCAATTACTTCAAGTAATTAAGTAAAAACTTTTTTATCTCATTCCTTTCCTTACTGATTATTGTATCACATAAAATGCGTGTTCACAAGTTGGCGTTCTGAAAATGTCCGCGAACTTGAAAAATCTAACAAAAATTATGTGTCAACGGAGATTTGTTGTTTTTAAAATAATATTGGCCAACAAATGGTAATGTTGGGCTGTGTTTTGTAAAGAAATAATGAACAGATCCATGCATTTAGATAAAACTCTATTTTATGCTAAAATACCGTATATGTCGTGGTGGTGTTAAGATACGTTAAAGACAAGAGCGAAAGTAAAACATATTGCCAGTAATTTTTCCCTTGAAGTCTTCCTTCAGATGACAAGGCATGTTCTTCGGTTTCATATCGACGATGGATCTAGTTCATCAGCTCATGTATTTAATTCTTTCCTTTCTTCCACTTAAGACGCAATTTCACAACAAATAGATGAAACATTATTGAATTGAATCTTACATTGCTTAACAGCGAATAAAATATCAAAAAACAGTTTTTGGTGTTTTTTTTCTATAAAAGGTTTTCCGTGATGACAATATTTCACTGGAAGAAACATTTTGGGGTAAATATTCTTCGCCAAGTAGTTTTTAGCTAAGACAATATTATTTTTAATGGTGGCTACAATGTTTAATTGGTGTCGGCAAAAAATTGTGGTAAGCACAGCATATGTTCGGCAAGGGCAATACTAAAAAAAAAGTATTAAGTAGCTGCTACAAAAAATTTTTTACGTGTTTTTATTATAGTGAGAAAATTGTTTTTAAATATACTACTTAAAAAAAACACTACAACTTACATTGGTGTACATTTCACTACCGGACTATCAACAGCATAATTCATTTTAGGTTAACATGAGCATTTGCATTATCTCCGCGGCAAAGCTTCTTTACAATGGTGCAAGATTAAAAAAAAAAAAACATTCCCACTGTAACATCTATAGTATAGCAAAGGACATGATTTTTTTTTCAGCGAGTAAAGCAATAACCAATAGATATGTAACTACAGTATTTGAAACATCATAGCTCAAATAAGTAGTCAACGCAAAACTTTATTGGGGACAGCAAAAAATGTCTGTGGTCACAATAAAAAAAAAAAATTGGTAAGATCTATAATATCAAAATATTCTGTGGTGACCAATAAGTATTTTTTTCAGTGCAGTAACTAATATTTTAGACGGAGGAGATAAATCTGCAATTTTGATGGGAGATTTTGGTCAACGCTCAACATCCAGATCTTTAGCGCTGCTGTTTTGTTGGTCGTCAACCATTCCATCGCATGGTATCCAGAATTACAAAGAAAGAAAATTTATCACGTAACTGTTTAACGTGCGCGAGCAATGTTACATTGGGAAAAGAACTAAGCAAACGTTACAAAAAAAATGCAATCATTTCAGATTCTCAATTTTTTTTTTTTTTTTTTTTTTTTTTATGTGAAACATGTGTCAAAGGAAAATTGTTTACGGGAAAAGAATCGACAGCAATACTGTACTGATACAGTTTCAGAATTTAATCAGCTTCAAAAATCTGGTATTGCGTTGGCAGGAATTTTGTCTTCCTACATTGTATAAAATTAAAATTGTTCGACGAATATTACTTACCATTATTCTTATACATACACGCTCGAAAAAAAATTGTTTCGTCTCGGCATTTACGAGATATAAAGTACCAAACGTAAGTAAGATGTAATAAGCGCACTCTTAACAGGTGTGGCTAGCAAGTAGGTGGATGAGTGCGAGGTTGGCATGCTGGATGTGATGTGTCTCGCCTGCTGTAAAGGGGGCAGCTGACGGCACAGCGGGTTGCACACGCGGCAGGGGCGAGCAGAGCTGAGCTATAGCAGAGTCTTTGAAGGTGCCGACGCGAGGCGAGCACGTCGTAGAAGACCGGCCGTGCCGAATGGTGGGGGCGGGTCTGCGAGGTGACCCCTGGGAGGACGTTGCTCTATCCTGCTCGTCTCTACTACCCCAGCCACGTCGTCTCTAGTCTTCGTCACCTGCTCTAGCTAAGCACTCGGTGCCACACAATAGTTAGCAATACACAAGTTAGGACGGTGCTGGAACTAGGGGGGAGGCTGACTTTTGTCAGGGGGGTGCAGAGTAGGGCAACTGGAATTTTTTGATTCTTTATGTTTATCTATCAGTCTTCTTGTTTGACACTGAATTAGATTTATTCATTAAATCTAAAAGACAGAAAACTGACCGATGCGTCTTATCTCGCATAACATACACGTTTGTTTCACTCACCACACCACTTAGTCGCTGCTCAACACACGATTGTTTCCATCTCCTCGCATCAGCACTAAAGACATCAGGTGTAAACAACCACTCAAACTCCACTACCACAACTATACCACTTAAGGAACCCTCTTACTTCAAGCTTTCAGTCCTTGCCGAAGCATTGGAGTAGGAAAGTGACAAGTGCGGTGCTGGTTCGCGAGTTAACAACAATATCGTCTCTACACGCGGAGACCTCTATTAGAATGTGATGTTTTCGTAATAAATTGCTGTTTTTTCTACGGCACTTTAAATGTTGACCAAATAATTTTACAGCTGAAGAGTGTGTAGCCGGTCTCTATCAGGGAAATAGGTTTTTAGCTGTGGCAGTCTAAAGACCGTTTTTGGCTGGGCTGTTGTGAGAGACTCCAAAAACACGTTTATAACAACCATTACGTCTTGAAACTACGATACAATCGCTGTATGAAGTGTTTCTTCTGTCCGTAAATCAACACGTTTCGCGTTCAAAAGCCGTATTTCTGGCACAATGCAGCGCAATTTTCTGGTCCATAGGCGAGCTCCTTAAAGGGCGTTGGCGTACCAAATAATTACATATTACAACATTTTGGTATAATTTAACGCCTTTAGAGAGGTGTTTATCAATAATTGTGACATAATACGACATAAAATATGCTTGCGAATATACAAGTTATTACGTTGTTAGATTTTCACTGCTTTGGAATTCTCGGAGCTGAGACAGGCAATAGAAAGAATATTTGTTTACAGCTGTCCGCCATTGCTCCAGTTTAATAAAAGCTGTGAAATTCTGACATAGCAAGAAGTATTCTATACAACTTAAGATGCCCTGATTTATAAACGCCCAAGTAAAAACGAAATCCAAAAACTTGGAAAATGTAGTGCTCTGGTGTACCAATTTTTCCTTTAACAATTCTGCACCAGGTTAGATGTAGCGTTCCATAAATCTGACTATAAAAAAGGAATATCCTAACAAAGTTTATGACACATTTTTACACACATTCTGTATACCAAATGGCTAAATAGCGTATGCAACAACGCACTAAAACATACTAAAAATCCACTGTATAACAGAATAATTGGTTGTTGAAAGAAGTAAATCTCAATGTTTTCTTTCGTAGTTAATCATTACCTGCACGAAGGCTAAATTGTGACAGAACGTGTCAGTGATATTTGTATGTATTCCACCTAAGCCACCCAGGCACAATAAATCATACGTCTATGAACTCATTAGCTTGGTATTGCCCACTTAATTCAACTTTACTTACCAAGTTGTGCCAAGAGCGTATTGTACTCACTGATGTTTCGCTCGTTCGTTTCTGACAGTCAAATATTATGTTTATAATACTGTAAGAGGTGTATAGAAGATCACTTTTGTTCAATAATATTTGTATTTCGTAATCATGAAATAAACACAAAATTAAAAATTTTACACCTTCAAAAGTGACAAGATTCTACTGCAGCAATCGATGTTTATAGTTTGTTAATTAACTTTGTCTAGCAGTACAATTAGTAAATATTATGAAGTCACTTCTCGCCCACAGCGAGGTATACATTGTTGGCGGGAGGGCGTTAAATGTCAGGCTTTATCCCCGGAAAACTGAACCTCTAGTTGCTGGAAATCAAGCTTGTCGTTTAACGCTCTTCCCGTCAACAATTTATCCCTAGATGTCTCCTAGGCCTGGCTGCCGAACACGTGTACAAGTGCAATCCGTATTATGTGCCGCGCTGAGACTTAGGCCCCTACATATCGACCAGACCAATGGCGACTGTTCCACGGAGACCTCGATGGTCAACGGGCCATTAAGTTTGCCGTTAGTAGAGGCACGAGTATTTCGCGTATTCATCTGGTAACAGCCTAGACTTCTCAGACCTATACCCACACTGGCCAAAGTCAAATATATATTAGCTTATAACCGTAACACGTGTTACCAACACGACTTGTTTCCTTATTTATCACTGGCTTCAAGTCGTCAAAGATGTGTTGAAACATGTGTCGTCTAATCACAGGAGGAGGAGTGAAGTATACATGATTGACATTCAACCTGACCTAGGATCAATACGCGAAACAATAGTGCCTCTAGTCATTTGATCTGTGTGCGGAGTTGCTACTTGTTCCATGCAATAGCTCACAATTTTTGCTTTGAGTACTGTCGTAACTGCTAATGATAAGTATGCAATGGTTAAGCTGTATTCTGTTGTAGTTCGAACATTTGCTGTTTTTTTTTATCCAGAAGGTTTATTTTAATTGACTAATGTAGGCTCGTTTAGTGTGATATATTTGTAATTTAAAATAAGTTCTCCGAAAATGAAATGGAATTTGTAACATTTCTTTAAACCCCTGGATAAAAATTCAACAACAATGCGTACAGTACAGAGAAAATGATTTTAAAATAAGTAAATCCCAATCCGAAGCTAATTCGTAGGTATATGACTTTTTACACGTGTTTTGCATTCAGATGTTTGTAATTTCCAGAAAGTGAAACTTTTATGCACTTTTTCTCTGCATTAGTATGTTGAAATAATAATGCGTGTTCTTTGTAAATCAATTATATCAATAAACTTGCTTATGCAAATATAGAATATAGTCCTAAATATTGTTAAGTTTATAAATTCAAGCCCCCTCCCCTCTTTTTTAATTTTCTACATTCGCTACTGTATTCATAAGTATAATATTGCAGTTTTCATAAAGTGTAATTTTTATGGAGTTTTCCCTGCAATAGGCCGTTGAAACGTGTATTTTATCAAAATGAATAGACTGCAATAAAAAATGTGTTGTTTGCATGTTGATTGGTAATCAATAAAATCATGAAACTTGTAACTGAAATATGGAAAATAATTTAAAGTATAAATATAGTAAAGTTTATGAATAGAAGACCCTCCACACAATTTTTTTTTTCAACTTCTAGTCCAGCCACTGAAATTGGGGCAGGTCAGACTCAATGAATTAGCTTTGGCCAACATCCACAAAGATATCTTAGAAATGTTATACATACATTCTGTAAAATGAAGTAAAGACGAATGAATATGAGAAGGAGCCAACGTAAATATAAACGTATGTAGACCCATAGTTAGGGCCCGGTAGTTTTTGAGAAAAGATTTTTGCAGCACTTTGTTTCAGTGCCTTACGTGCGTACCTGCATCTCTGCTATGTGGTCAGTGATTGGATGCCTTAACATACAACGTCTAGAGGTTAAACCCGCAAATACAGACGTGATGTGTCACAGTTATCCGTGTACTGATTGGCACAGTCTAATGAATAATGACTCTGCACAAAAACACTCTGTCAATAATTGTGAAGTTGAGCTGCAGGTGTGCACGTGAGGCGCTGAAACAAAGTGGGGCAAACATATTTTCGCCAAAACTACCGGACTCTACTCACAAACGTAAAAGTTTTATTTACGTTTTTTTTGCCCAATTCACTTTTTAAGGCACGATTTATTTTAAAAATATAACAAATTCTTACTTAAGTAAATATTTTTTTTTGTCCGAAAACTCCTTAAATTGCACCATTTTGCATCTCTAAAATAAACATTTTTTATCGGGGGAGGTCGCCCGGACCCCCCGCTTTTGGCTTGGGGTGTGTGCATACACACTTTTTCAGGCATAGCCCCCTCCCCCTTCTCCCAATGCGTGATCCGCCACTATTTGCACACCCCTAAATCAAAAGCGTTCCGGCCCCTCTGCATTCCAGTAAAGTGGCTCCGCTGGCCGAAACAACATGGTGGAAACGCCTACCGCCAATCAGCTGCCCTGCTAGCTGGCAACCAGGCCAAAAGGAAACCTGCCCTGACATACAGGAGCCAAACATACACGGGGCTGGTACCCACAGCCTCGGCCCGTCAATATGCGGCGAAGTTCGTCCGTATCAAACTGGCCATGGCGTCATTTCACGTCTGTATTACATTTTAGTCTGTGTAGATGTCAACGCAAACCTCGAAGAGCCTGCAAACTTCGTGTTATTCACAGACTTGACTTCAGTGTTGTGTATGTACCAGAACACAAGACGTGATTCTATTTAAGGGGAACGGAAAGGTGCGATGTAGAACGGACGTCTGGAATACTCGGTCGTCAATAAAGTCTGAACTACTCATCAAAATTATATGAGATTTTTTGCCGAGTACACTGAAAAAATAGTATAGGCCTAGTTGTAGGTACCATACTTCTGTTAAAATAGGGACAGTAAAACATTTTGGTTGTCGGGACTACTCTGGACAGTTCCTTCAACAATCTGCTCTGTAGAAGTTACCATCTGGTTTGTAAAAGCAACAAGGTTCTTTGTTTCTTCCACAAAACAGATTGTTGAAGGAATTGTCCAGAGTAGTACCAACAACCAAACTGTTTTGTTGTACCTATTTTAACAGAAGTATGGTACCTGCAACTATACTCTTTTTTGTGATATGCATTTTATCAGCGAACGTATATTTTTATAGTACTATGGGGTAGAATGCTCTACTTTCTAGGAAAAAATTTAAAATTCTTTTTACAAAAATAACGGCTTGAAATCACCAAATCTACAAACATTTAAAACTTGTCATTTTTATAATTTTTAGTACAATAATGTCTGGGAGTCCATAAAAACAAAATTTGAAAATATTCGTGTTTTCATTTTACAATAATTTCACTCTTCGGAAATCTCTGTGCGAGAGGTTTACGGATGTTAAAATTATTTTCAAATCAAAACGCGAGTATTTTATAAATTCGGTTATTATAGATGTATACGTCCGCTGATAAAATGTCTACTCGGCAAAATAGTCTCATCGAATTTTGATTATTAATTCAGATTTAACTGACAGTTGAGTATTCCAGCTGACCGCTCGAGTCGTACCTTTGCATACCCCTTAACATTTGAGCCTCTGTGAGTTATCATGTATGCGTGTTAATGTCAAACTTAGAAAACTGATACAACTGTAACTTTCAAGTAACTATAGTTAAGCATATTGATCATTCAGTGTATTTTTGTACTCATAATTCTACCCATCGTTATTCACATTATGTAATGTTATTAATCATTATCATGTAAAATGTATTTGTAGTAAACACGTGCCAATTGTGAAACAACCAAGAGCTGAATTTGGACGTTAATAATAGATACATTTACATTTAGAGCCAGTTATTTTAAATTAACATAATTTTGTGTTAACTTGTTTCGCTGCCTTAGCTCTGCTTCATGGCTTCTGACAGCCAGTATTTGTGCTCGTCGCATGTTTGAGGGCGCCAATCAGAACGTGGTTACTGCGGCACCATATAACTACGTCTGTGATTGGTCAGTACAGTCCCTGCACGTTGAGAGATAACAACGTTCAACCACTGATTATCAAGTAGAGCTGCAGGTGTGCACGTCAACCATCGAAATAAATTTGCAAAAATTCTTTTCTCCAAAAATCAATTGCACCAGTGACCGCTTTCTAGGCGGTCAGTCACTGTAATGGAAAACATTACATTGTTGGATACAACATTGCAGACCTGCACGAGACGTCGAGCTATCCTACAGCCTTTTGGAGTCTACTTTGTTGGTAGAAAAAATGACACTAAGTTTGCATGACCCTATACACTACACATAGGTAGGGCCCGGTAATTTTCGCGAAAAGATTTTTGCAGCTCTTTGTTTCAGTGCCTTACGTGCGCACCTGCATATTTGCTTTGTGGTCAGTGATTGGATGCCGTAACACCCAGCGTCGAGAGGTTAAACTCGCGAATCACAGACGCGATGTGTCACAGGTATCCGTATACAGATTGGCACAGTCTAATGAATAATGACTCTGCACAAAAACACTCTATCAATAGCTATGCAGTTGAGCTGCAGGTGTGCACGTAAGACACTGAAACAAAGTGGGGCAAAAATCTTTTCGCGAAAATTACCGGGCCCTACACATAGGCTACATACTAGTTTCAGGTGGTTATAAGTACACTGTAGAAAATGTCCGTAAATTCACGGAAATATTTACAGAATATACTGTAATTATATAGAAGTGGAGGCCGAAATTATTTGTTTATTATTGCTTGTCCGTATTGTCAGTTAACTGATGTTTGACCGTAACTTTCCATAAATTCATGAAAACATGTTTCTACAATTTTAAAGCGTGTGTTACTGTGTTTCTTTTTAAAAATGTAGTACTAATGATCACTATGACTCTTAGAGATAACGTGCATGTACACTGGTGCGAAACTAAAAGAACACAAGACAAGTTAAGATAATAGAAGCCAAGTGCTTCTTCCTGGTTGTCCATACTTTGCCGCGAAAAGAAGAGACGAGGAGCGGGTATGCACCTTTAAATCATTTTCTTATGATGATACTTATGAAGTTTTGTAAAATCAGGATGTCAAAAACAAAAGTTGTATCTCATAAAGTTGGTCTCCTCACCGCATGGAACTCGTTTAGTGACTACCTTGTCTCTGTGGCAGAAAGGTTAGAGCGTCTGCCCAACCATACGGTCGTGGGTTCGAATACCAGCAAACTCGAAACATTTTTTAGCTTACTAAATGGTATGTAAATATCTCGTGAAAACATATGAATTAAAGAGTATAGGCGTGTTCGAAATGGCCAATTTGGGGATTTAGGGTTTAGGAATTTAGGGTGTATGGTTTCGAACGTCAAATATCAGCGCTGCATGTGGCAGAATCGGAAACTAGAGGTTTGATGTAGTTTCGATGTTGTTTTGTTACCTCTTTCGTATCCAGGTTTACGAAAAGTCACTTCTTTGCCCGGATAGGGTAAAATTTTACTCTTTAAGTTTACAAACTGATACGTTCGAGGGACGAATGTTTGGTTTAAAAAGTGAACCTAGCTATTTCCTCGCATTTGTTTGTCACAAACTAACTAATTTGCTACGATATAGCAAATATTCGAGACTAGCTATCTTTAACAGGTTGATTTTTGTAAAAATTCGTTGCAAGAAATAATACCTTTACCGTACAAAGACATTATAAAAGAACGACTTTTTTAGTTATTCTATCCTTCCAACGAAAATATAATTTAAAATTCTATACCAGGCAATCTTTTTATTATATTACAAAGTAGGAAAATTATTTTTAATATAAACATGTATTATAATTGTCGATACACAAAAAAAAATCGCGATGTTTTGTTCTTTAGTTATATAATGCTTGTCGTAGATAGTTATTATTATTTTCGGTTGAAATACGGGACCATAATACTTGAAACAACAACAACAGACGACTTTACGGACCTATTTGGGGATTTAGTGCGCTATTCTACCTCAGTAAATTTCAACCCTAAATCCCCAAATTTTTAGGCCCTAAAATTGGTCACGTGGTCGATTTAGGTACCTAAATGGCAGTCTTCTAGCGGATTCGAACACGGCTTATGTCGTATTTCTGGAAAATGGAGAGCCAGTAATTTAAAGAAATTATTTTTGTTTTTGCGGAAAACGGATTGACCGTAAATTTACGGAGGATTACGTTATCATGAAGAACTGAGTGTCCGTTATTTTACGTAGATTTCTGGGAAAATGTTTGCCTGTGCTATTCTGTAATTTCACGGAATTTTTTTCTAACAGTGAGGGACAGGAAAATTTCGCGAATTAAATGACCTGCACGATACAATCAACTATCCTATGCATACTAAAGCACATAAACCAGAATTGTTTTTTTTTTTTTTTGGGTACCACGTTCTGGCCCCGTACCCCGTTTTGATAAAATAAAATTAACATAAGCTATGCGGGCGCATGCACAAAAACTCACCGACGAGAATTTTTTTTGCTAATTTTTTTCCTTTGTAGGCACGCAAATGAACCCTCGCCAATTTTTTTCCCCACTACATTTCTTCTATATCCCGTCCTGCACAAAGACGAACAAACAAACATTTATTATTGTCCCCAGTAGCAACCAAGGTTGATGATTGGTTGGAACCATTGCCATTACGTTGTGTTGGAAAACATACGTAAATACAACGTTGGGGCAATGTAGTATGCCAGCAAAAATGTTCGAAAATTTATTTTTATTGCAATGAATTAGCAACATTCAGAAAATAGTTATATTAAAGTAGAAAATATCTGAAGATATTAGAAGACCAAAATATTGTTATTTAGATTTTGTGGGTTGAATGTTGGCAACAAGTTGGTAAACACACTGTTGGGGTTTTGTGTGTATAATATTTTTTGGCCAGCATTGCAAAACCTAAATTTTACACAAAGAGTTCAAAATCACGTTTTTAAAATACAACATTACCAATCATTCAAGTTTATAACATAATAAGGTCACTTAGTTAAAAAAAAAAATTATTATTTAATTTTTGTTCTGCTGGTTGTTAGTTGGAACAATGTTAGAAATCCGATTGTTGAATAGTAGTATGTTGTTCCAACGTTGCATATCCCACATTATGCCTACCATAAACATATTTTGTTTGTAGGTTGGTGGAGCGTTAGTAACAAGTTGGCAATAATACTATTGGTTTCAGATATATAGTTTTACATTGAACCAACATTGCTCAAACAGCACATTTTTATAAAAAAAATCCGAAATACACTGCTCCCTGTATTTAAGAAAATATGATAATGATGGTAAAGGTAAAAATTCTGCATTCTATGTTGGTTATATATTGGCAGAATTTGGATCTAACGTTTTGATACTGTTTGTTTTCAATATGTTGGCCCAACGTTGTATAATCCACACTATGCCAACCATGGAAAGTCTTTTGTTCTTAAGTTGGCTTGACGTTGGTAATAAGTCTGTAAACAGACTCCCCCAGTGACACAAATTGTATTTCTTTGTAAAAACAACTCCATTAGATTAAAAACATGCAAGACAGTATTAAAGACAGTATTTTTGAACATTTTAATTTATCGGTTAATTCTTAGGTACAAGTTGGTAAACACACCGTTGGCAATATGCATGCATATTTACGTTGGGTTAACACTGCGAAACCCACAGTAGGCCAACCACTGAAAATAGTTGGTATGTAGGTTGGATGAACATCGGCATTGTTATTAAACATTTCATTAGCACAAGATACATTTTTCTTTGTTATTTTAAGTTCAACTATGAAATATGTATTTATATTTTAAGTATCACTGGTCAACATGTGGTAGTGTTGAGAAATTGGTAAGGCGATGGACTTCTAGCGACGAGAGAACTAACATAATCTCTGACGGCAGTTCGAATCTACCGCGACTCTGGTCGAAATCTATTTAATAAATTTAATACTTAATGTAACTCACAAGAACTTTCACAATAGGATAATTGTGAATATCATATTTACTACCTTTATTTTGTAGAGAAACCTTGGCCGAACGTCGGTAAATGGTTGGCATTACATATGTTACACACACAATTTCAACAATCCAACAACGTTGGGCCAACATAGGAAATGAGTAAGAATCTAACAAAATGTCAATTTTGGATGTACGTTGTTTCACGCGACATTTCAAAGTTGAGCCAATGTAGCATGCGAACGTTGAGCCAACGTTGGTCGAACCAAAAGTAGCTAACGGGTATGTAGTAGATGCGATATTAGTTTCGTGCTTCCATATTCGATATTTTGAACACTGTGCATTCAGTTTCCCTTTGTTATGGTTGTGATTGATTCTAGTGTTTTCACTTTGTTTTCCTTGCCAGTTGATCGTTTTTGTTTGCTAACCGCTGCCTACCCTGCCTTCGAGCCGTGTAACCATGTAGTAGATATTGAGATATTGAGAAATAACTATCGTGATTTGCTGGGAGCCTGAAAACTTTACAAGGGTCACGGAATGCACGCTTCAAGCTGAATGTTGTCATACACGACCTAATCTCATGACGTGTTATAACCAACTTTGGCTGCTCTGAACATGGGAACGTGTCCTACATACGACAACCTTTAAGTCTTGTTTGGATGCTGCAGAAGTATAAAGTCAAATGCACGACTCAAGGCACTCCAGCAGTAAGGGAGAATATTTAATCGCTCAGAACATGCAACAATTATTCATACAATTAAAATTGAATCATTAACATTTACAGCAGAAGAATGGCAGATAAAAGAAAAACGTCCACATTAATTTTTGGATGCATAATTTTTAATAGTGTTTTCATTTTAAGACTTTTCAATCATAGGCCTTCAACTGTCCCAAATACTTCAGGCAAGTGTCAGCCTTTATAAAGCCTTAAACATAGAAAAATGCGATGTCTCAATGGGCGTAATGATATAATAAGAATACGCAGTCCTTCGGGATTGTTAGCGAGAACATAGGAAGGCTAAGAGTTTTAGGTACCGTAACTATTATAAGATGCAATATTTTACAATATTCCAGGTGTGTCAAACGTAGGAAAGATCAAGCAGTGCTTCATTTTTTGCTGTCATCCCAAACAAACAATGATGGCTGATGCAAAATGTTAGTTATCGTAATTATGTATTCAACTAGCCTTTAATCCCCCAGGTTGGCAAAATTCCATAGATGCAGCAAAACATAAGACGTAGCCACCCATTAGTCTCCTCAAATGTAAGAGGAGAAATGTTTTTATGCCCGCAAAACATAAGGGGAAAAATAAGGATTTTGAGAAATATAGGCCTCCAAGCATAGTCATAAACATGCATAAAGCCTAAATTGGCAGAGACAAACCTGAAATGCATCTCCGTGGCCCGTAATAACTTGAATGTCTACCGTGAAATTTTACCAGCGTCATGTTTTGGTATATCTTAGTCAGCACTTGTACTGAATTTCAGCATTTGGCCTATTCGGTCTTGTAGAATACTACAGTATTTTTAATTGTTATGATATTCGGCGTTGTTGTCTTCAGGCTTTTTGGAGCAGTATCTATTTCGCAACCGTAATTTCTGTCGGCTAGTGAATCCTTGATGACACATGCGTCTTGACAGTTTATGAACCATATCCCATTTCTAAAGGACCTAATCTGAAAATCTGAAACACAACGCCTATAGAATTTTATTCTTGCAGTCTGTCAATGTATTTTAAACATCCACTGCTATCTTGCAACATTACTTTTGCGATAATATTTATTCCCGATTTTTTGTACCTTTAGCCGTAAGAGAGAAGAACATGGCTCGATTTACATGTTTAGGATAACATTCTGTACTCAACCATCCTTCATTTATTTGGCTGTATGACTCCAAAATTCGAATTAAAAAAAAAAACCTTTCTGTTTTCAATCAGTTCCACAAGGTAAATTACTGAAAGGATTACACTGATTATGCTAATATTATGTATAAATTTTCCTGTTAGCTATATTACTCGCCCTAGTTCGCTTTGCACTTTCATCCCCTCAGTCTAGCTTCTAGGCGCAAGTCATCAAAGCGGCGTCCATAGTTCTCTTACCGATAGATAGCCTCTATGAGTCATGCGTGTATGACTTCAACATTTCATGACTAGAGACACTGAAAAATCGCGAAAATATTAAACATAGTCTCCAATAAACTGTAGTATATTAACCGTGACACGTGTGAACAGTTTTCTGGCAAATCACACACGTTCTGTGTTAAAACTGTACAGTTCTAATTGGATCTGTTGAAGAGGGACACTGTGCTTCATATTAAGTATAGTTAGGGATAAGAAAATGTCGCGAATTCACTGGCCTGCATGTTAGTATCAACTATCCTATACATACTCAAGTCACGACCATTCGTGAACTAGCTGCTACTCAGTGGAACAACAGACAATGAACGAATAGACAGGGTTTGAGCATGCATAGTACAATGGATTCTAACGTGCAGGTCATTGAATTCGCGAAATTTTCCTGTCCTTAACGATAGCCAATATAAGTGCAAAACCTTCAGTGTTATATATAGCATGTTGGAGCCTAGCAAACAATAAACTATTTCCGCGATTTACCAGTGTCTCTATTGGCGACGTAATATTAATAAGATGTAAAGGTATATCTCAGATACCCACCTTTTTTTAAGATTCTGTGCAAATATATAAACGTTTAAAAACACTGTAAATCACCCATTTCCACCATTTTTATTCGCGTGAATGCATGCTTTAATGATTAGTCGAACCTTAAATGGTTGTACACACGTGTAAGGTACTTTGAACGTTATTCCTGAGCAGATAATTCACTCTCGTTGCAAAGTTTTATATTAAACTTCAGAAAGCTTAATCTGTACACACCACTAATGTTAACACTTGACTACTACCGGTGCTACAGTACGTTTCTTTGGATACGGTAGGAAGACTTTGGTCGGTTTCTTACGAGACTCTAAACACTGGTCGGTGCATATGATTGGCCAGTGTGTGTTGTGAAATATCCCTCATTGGTCAGATCTCGCTCCGATAACTACCTAGGCGATGTTGTTTGTCAGTGTCACCATACTGCAACTCGAAGTCACCCTGCATGCTTCAGTTTCACCTCTGTGTTCTTAGCTATGCTGTGTCAGAACTCCTGGGCCTTTCTCCGTCAGTGAGTTGACAGACAACACACAACTGTTTCAGTTGCACGTTTAACTAGTATTTTACGTTAACATTGGCTTCACTACGACTGTTTCAGTGCATTGCTGCTCGTGGAGTGGTACACGCAGTAATGGTACAGATCTAGATGAAGTCAAGAAGTTTGACACTTAGAATTAAGTTTTTCGAAACCGTGAAGTCAAAAAGTCAAGTTGGCCGTTTACCTAAAAATAAACGAGGATAAAGCGGTATCTGTTTGTTATTATTACAGAGAGTGAAAAATCGCGAAAATTTCAGTTTTTAAGATAGTCTCCAATATACTGTTCCTCGTTGCGTCTTAAATGATTTAACGACGAATCACAAAGGTTAGTATGATATGTTAATATTTTCACAGGTCCTGTCTACTGGGGACAAACGAACGACGAAATAAGAACATCGGACACCTAAATGGTACATTACGTCCTAGCGAACAGTTAACTATACCGCGTGATAAATTGCTCTGTTTACTTATTATGAGAAGTGTTTACAACTAACTGTTGTTGTATTATGCAAAGGCACCTGTAGGTTTCGCGAAAATATATTTGCACTTATTTATTTTAATACGTAAACATGCACGCTTCTAGCTCTAATTCATAGTTAACGATTAGGAGTTTTCAACTCACAGCTTCTGAAGGTTCTACCCTCTGATCACAGACGTGTGTCGTACTAACCTTGTTCTGATTGGCGCAGTCAAGCACGTGACGTCACTTCACAAAGGCACGCAGCCAATAACCACGAAGCAGGGCTACGGGTGTGTACATAATACATTGAAACAGAGCAGTGTATAAATATTTCCTCGATAATTACCGGTCCCGAACTATCCACTAATGGGATTTCAATAAAGTTTGAATACATATGTCGTGTATTTGCTCTTGAAACTTCACAAATGAAGTCGAGTGTTACTGAAGTATTCACCAGTAAAGTGTAGAAGTCAGCGTAAAAACTTAATGAGCACAGAAAACCGCAAACTCACGACACAAAACTATAGCCAAAATTGACTACTGCACGCACGTACATAGAGAACGTTTACAGTGCAACAATCTTCGTAAATGACGGAAATATGATTGAGAAAATGTCTATGTATGATGGTAGAACGGGTAGAGTAAGAAAACGGCCGCAAGCTTCGTATTTGTTTTCGTAGCAAAGATATGAGGTGTTTCTGAAAAGAAACCTTCTCGTAACTTTCCACGATCACTTGACTAGGTTCGTCCGCTTACCACAGCACGTGAACGCACGCGAGCAATTAGATAGCTTCACTTATTATTAGGGCCCGGTAATTTTCGCGAAAAGATTTTTGCCCCACTTTGTTTCAGTGTCTTACGTGCACACCTGCAGCTCAACTGCATAGCTATTGATAGAGTGTTTTTGTGCAGAGTCATTATTCATTAGACTGTGCCAATCAGTATACGGATAACTGTGACACATCGCGTCTGTGATTCGCGAGTTTAACCTCTCGACGCTGGGTGTTACGGCATCCAATCGTTGACCACAAAGCAAATATGCAGGTGCGCACGTAAGGCACTGAAACAGAGAGCTGCAAAAATCTTTTCGCGAAAATTACCGGGCCCTACTTATTATACGCAATTAAACTTCATTTGGATAGCTTTGTTAAGGGCGCGGTCTATCGCAATTTACACCATCATTATTTTATTTTTTATTTGTACCAGATTTTTTTCTTATTTTAGACACAAAATGTGACTAAATTTGGCTTTTATGAGATTTTTTTATCTCTCATAGTTTTCGCGAAATGGCTTGTTAAAGTCATATTTTGCATGTTTCCGTTTTAACGACTTCATTAAAACCAACTGATATATCAAGCTTTAAAAAAATAACAGTGGATAAGTACATTGCAGGCTACAATGTCATGCTCATAAAATTAAAGAATAAAAATTATTTGGATTTTTAAAAAAATGTCGAAACTAAAAATAAAAATTTTAAAAATTTTTAATTTTTTTTAAAAATACTAATATTTTTTATTCTTTAATTTTATGAGCATGTCATTGTAGCCTGTAATGTCTGTATCTACTGTGTTTTTTTTTTTTAGTTTGGTATATCAGTTGGTAACATGCAAAATATGACTTTAACAAGCCATTTCGCGAAAGCTATGAGAGATAAAAAAATTTCATAAAAGCCAAATTTAGTCACATTTTGTGTCTAAAATAAGAAAAAAATCTGGTACAAATAAAAAATAAAATAATGATGGTGTAAATTGCGGTAGACCGCGCCCTTAACTCCTCTAATTAAAATTTTATTCTGTTAACCAAATGATTTTTTTGTAAAAGTTAATGGATTACGGGAAGGTTGCTGTCCTAGAATAACTTGTACTTTATATTCGTTATCTTTGTGGGTGTGACTTTCCAGCAAGTGTGATATTTTCTTTCTTTATGAAACGTTAAATATGTAAATAAGTACAGATGTTAATTTACCAAGTAAGTCACAAACTGTATTATAATCACTTAATATTTTCAATATCTTGATTATCACTAGCAGAGCAAGGCGCACACATTCAGATATTTTACGATCAAGGGTGCCCATCTTACTGTTTATGGTGGCCGGGGGGGGGGGAGCAAGATCATAATATATGTTTATGGCAAAAGGAACGGATATAGTCTGTTTATAAATGCCACTGGCATATTTCGACACATGAAACCGCGTTGATTACGAAACTTATCAAACTGCAAATTGTTTGCTATACGTTTTATTAAAAAAACAAAATTAAACACATTGTGGAACATCTGCTAGGGGAGGGGGGGGGGCTTGCTTACGATATTAGTTTACATTCTGTTCGTCGATCATGTGCCATTTGTTGTGCCTGTGCTGTTCGTGACCGTAGGCAGTGTCATTCCCAAACTTGCAGCATAGTTTATGTGCGTGTGCTATTTTCTGAGCTAGTTTGGTTGTATGTGGGCCTTAAGTTACACCGTTAGTTGACGTTGTTTTTCCCGTAAAATTTTTAATGTTTGCGATTAATTTTCTAAGCAATTACGTTATTTACTTTCTACTGTAGATGTACATATAATAATATTGTAGGCCTACACCATTATGACATGTTCATAACATGCGCAGTATATAAAGCCTATACATAATCGTAAAAACTTTAGCATTTATCTTTACGTATCCGCGACTTTAGAGATTTCATCATTACTGAACAAAAACCATACCATAAGTAGCTAAACATAAAATACCATGTAGGCCTAAATCGAAGACGTAATTCCCATTTGAAACTTAGAGTATCAAGTTTTCACTAAATTTAAGCCATGCGCCTTCTAAGAAGCAGATTAAACATCGTTATCTTATGAGTGCATTGCACCTAGTTGCACCATAGTTAAATTAAATATGCCAAGCCGGCCTCTGTAGCGCAGTCGGTTAAGCACCTGTCTACGGCGCGAGAGATCCTGGGTTTGAATCCCTGCTTGGATGGATATTGTGGTGTCCCTTCACATTTCATCCTCATCGTCTCTTAAGGGGTATTGATCCCTACCACCTTGGATTTATCTGTTTCTTCTCGATAACTTCTGTTCCAGTCAATGTATCAAAATTTTTGTCACGACAAGGCATAGATACAAACTTAATCGATTTTATGTACTTGCTGGAACCATAATATATTCATTATTTTGCAACGGGAAACAGCTGAAAAGGAAAAATTGCTTTATTTACGGGAGCGACTACAGAGGCCGCAACATTAACAGAAACAATGTCGTCTGGATTCCAAAAAGTTAATGAAAAATAAACTATGCCTTGTCAACGTGAATAAAGTAAAACAATGTGCCTATTCCCTGATTTATAAGAAAACCCGTAAAACCGATCTGACAGGGATCAATCCCCCTGAATATTTCGTTGTTAAATGGCCGTAAAACCGTCGCACCTTCTTCCCTTCCCTTAAATACGCCAAAGGCGCAAGGACACCTTGGATCAGAGATTAGAGTTCCTATAGCTGGACCAAGAGTCTCGGGTTCGATTCCCGGCCGGGGAGGTCAATATGCCTTATGCACACGTCAAAGGTACAAGAGGTTACGCGACTGGTGCTTGATGGTTGGAAATCAGCGCCTAGCAAATGCCTCGGTGCAACTATATTTTCCCTGCTCGCGCAATGCCAGTCGAAAGAAATGCAGGCAGTATTTAACTCCAACAGCTCAGTGCTCTCCAGGAGGTGACAGTTAAGTCAACGGTCAACTGCGAAAGTAACACAATCTTACAACAGTTTGAATTCTATCTTTCGATCAAAAGAAAACGCGAATTTTCCAGGTTCCTAGACATTAGCAGCGGGGTTGTTGGTTTTATTGAAGGTCACAATGGCTGTGTAGGCAGTGTCGGTCCGCTTTGACAATTTTTTTCTTTCTCGGTGTATATTAAAGGACCCAATTAGGTGCAAGAACGCCTGGAAGGGTTGACGGTCCGCTGGGCGGGTGTGGGTGGGCCCGGAGATCTTCTCAGCCAACCACAGAGGCCGACCACGTGTGTCAAAGGAGCCGACACTTTACTTCTGCCTCGCCTGTATCGACACGTTCTGCTAGCGCTGCCACGTGGACACAGAAAACATAACTATACAGATGCATATGTTCGCTAACCCCCAAGAATATCACACCTCTTGCCTCCCATGCTAACGGTGAGGTCTAAGGTGTCCAAAGGGACACCCATCATAGAGTAGAACAAGTAAATATTTAAACAGCGCTCCCCTCCTATCGAAATTATGTAGTACAATCGTGTAGTATTTTGTAACTAAACTATGTAGAGTAAAGCCACATAATTATAATAACATTAACATAATTCATTTAATAGTAACCCTCACCCTTAACTTGACCACTTAAATAGTTTCATTATAAAGTGCCTACCTCTGGCTACAGCCACCCAACCACTATAAATCATATATACAACATATATGTAAAATATTTGTTACAAAATGGTTCTTTGTAAGTCGTTGTTTATATTGGGGGTTCATAAGTTATTATTAGTTTGGGGGGTTTCACTCAGATGGTAGCTACACTGTGGGTTTATTTAGATGTTATTTAGGGTTAAAAGACTAAGAGACGGTTATGGTTGAACGGGCATTTACTATACTACAATGGCAGGTACTCTGAATACGAAATAGGTTACAATGTGATCTATTTATTAGGAGGGGAGCGCAATATAACTGATTAATAAGTTATTATATTAAGTTGATAGTTGCTGTCACATAACTAGATCTGACGACCTTACCGAAAGCTGGATTGATGAGGAGACGGCATCGACGGACGAGCACGCACCCGCCGGGGCTCGAGCCCGAGTCCCCGGCGGAGAACTGCACTGCTGTCCACGGATTTTCGTATGAGGGAATCGTGCCGCTGGTCAACGGATTTTCTCAGGGATATGCTGTTCCCACGCCCATTAATTCCGACGCTGCTTCATACTCACGTTATTACACTCTTCACCAGTGCTAAAGAACTCGATGTTAAGCTCTGGCCAAAATCTCTTGACTCACTCCAAGAATACCTGTGGAGTCAAGAAGACTACAGCTGTTCGTCACATTCTAGGTTACACAGTGATATGGGCCTGCGTTTTATTATTGGTGAAAGTAATTTTGCATCAATGCCTTATGTGAAAATATTCAGTACTTCTTCACGACAAGCAAATGGATTATTTTAAGAGCATTTACCATAGTTTCGGGAGGATTATTCATTTAAAACCGTACGAGAGCCGGTAATGAATCATTTATCTGTAAATTTTTGGAAATTAGTTTTGCTATTGAATATAATTTTCGATCCAAACTGTATAATGATTTTACCTAATTTATCAATTAAGAGGAAATTATGTTAATTAAATAATTATCTGCCATAGTGCTGTATTTTATCTCGACAAAATCAGAATACGCAGTGTAAACCAGTTATAATAATGGCTGAAGTCCCGGAAATTTCGCGGATTACACTGAGGAGAGGTTGGACTTCTAAGTCATATATATGTTGGAAATTTTTTGTAATCGGGTCATTGTATTAAACGTGACATCGAGGACTCCGAACCAATGACAGACATGCATGAAAACACTCATAAACTCCCGCACTACATCGTCAAATGTTCTAATGCTCACTCAGTGTAGCAGCAGACAATGTACTGTAGCTGAGGCCAGAGTATATACCGGAGTGTGCAATCCAGCCTGCTGGTCCTTGAGCCCGCGATATATCCGGGTCTCTATGTCACATACCGATTTTAAGACATCGACTCCGGTATGTGTTAAAAAAAGTAATTTCCGTTAAAAATGTATAAACTGGAGGCCAAGCCCTTAACTCACAGCGTCTCAGGATTATACCATCAAGTCACAGACGTGTGGTGTCGCAGTAACCTTGTCTCGAATATCACAGTCGAATAAGCGAAGCCACTTCAATTGACTTAAACACGCTGTACCTTTATACATATATAAAATACTGCCTGCTTTACAGCCCGTGAACTCGCTGGAGTGCCTTTTTGCACCGTAGCTAGAATATAGCAGGTTGAGTTTCAATGTGGGTGATTTAGTAAACTCAGTGCAGTACTTTCATCAGTACGAGTGTATCTTATACATACTGTACGTCCGTGTTACCAGCAACACTTAATTATGTTTTGTACTTTCAGTGCGTGTGAGAACCTTTCGTACATAGACGGGCAAAAAGGGAGGGGGGGGGGCGAATGGGACAACGCCATTCAATGTGATATCACTATTGTGTATATATATAAATATATATATATATATATATATATATATATATATATATATATATATATATATATATATATATTCAATGCCTATACCAAGGTCTTACGCTATTCTAGGAAATGTAAAACATCCAAATAAATTAATAAAAATGTGTTTTATCGCATGCACAATCTTTACACATTGAGTAAGTAATGCGGGATTCGCAGTGATGTAATTGTGGTCACTTGATGTAATTGTGGTCACTTCATCTCTGTCATATTGCCATTTTGTTAAGAAGTTTGTTACTGATGTTCCCAACTCCAACTTAAAGGGCACAGTGGAGCGTGTTTGATTTACAATTTCTGCAGTGACTATGTTTATCTTTTGTTATACTTTGTTGAGATTTTGTCCTTGGGTTTATAACAGTGTTGGAATCAGTTCGAATGTAAATAAATAAGAGTAAAAACATTAATTTAAAAAATACAAACTACTTGTTCCAGAACATGGAGATCCGCGTTCGTTTTCTGTTGCTGGCTCCTGATGCCTTCTATCCTTCATTTAACCTCACAAACCTGTCGCCAGCGATCATGTCCTCGCTGTAAGGTGACGATCAAATAAACTTTTTAATTTCACACAGAATGAAGGCATTCAAATGGATTACTTCTTTGATGACCAGCGACCAACGGCACATTTCCGTTAAAATTTATAACGGTGTACTTGAGAGTATTTCAAGTGGTACTGAATGCCAGTGGAATTTTTAGTATGTTACTAAGGAGAACTAAACAACAGTTGCTAAAAACTTTCACAAACATTAGGTGGCACTGTTAAAAATAATTTTCGTTGTTTTACCGAGAAGTGCTGGTAAAAAATTCTCCAGAAGTGTCCGTTAATTTACGGAAGGCAACTAGCTCCTCTTATGGAAACTCGCATATTTATGTGACTTCTTTAGGATGCAGGCACAAAATTGCGTTCGGTTATTTATTTAGTTTCTTCTCGCAGTTTGACAAATGTTTAATTAATGAAACATAAT
>PNEQ01074166.1:44395-87047 GCA_003012365.1 Medauroidea extradentata
AAAAAAAAAAAAAAAAAAAAAAAAAAAAAAAAAAAAAAAAAAAAAAAAAAAAAAAAACTAGAACACATTTAAGTGGGTGGTACACTGAAAATCTTGTTCCGATAAATTTATATATTTGTATCTCGGGATACACCAAACAATAAAACCCACATGGCATTACTTTAGCACAGACTTCGTCCTCAACTCGACATTTTACAAAGAAAAGCGCACACTATGAACAAGCGGGGCTCAGCAGATACACAGGCTTGCCACGTTTATAAATCATCAAATATTCAACGAACATTCCCTACTTTACAGAAAAGACACATGTGTTTGTAATGTGCACTTCCTGCATCTTTTCAAGAAATATGTTTCTTGTCTATGTCCTTTCTTCGCAGATTGATATAACTAACGTTAAAATATTTTTCCAAGCCTTAACCTGGAAATGTATTTATTTGTTTGTTTGACATGTGCCCTTTCTGCAACTTCTGATTCAATTATGGAACACTGAAGAAGTAATATAATTTTTATGTTTTAAGAAGAATTTCAAGTTAATAAACTAACTCATTCTTGAACTCGTAATTTCGTTATAAAGTGTAGTAAATATTCAATCACGCTTTTCTTTAACATTTTTCTTGTAATTTACTTTATGTATATAGTTTTATAACTATTCAGGTGATAATTTGCTGATATACGCAATAGTTTTCTCGTAAGTGTACCCATCTGTCACTCCCTCCCCCCCCAAAAAAAAAATTCTAATTTTTATATTTTTGTGTGATCTTTGGTATTTTTATAAGGATCGCGAAATAATATTAAATAACATTGTTCTGTAAACGTAGGATACGCGTCACAAAATATATATTCCATTTAATGTAGCGTAGTCGAAAACGAAGTTTTATTTTGTGGGTAACGTTTTAATTATTCTAGCCAACAACTTTGTTTTTAACTAGGTTAAATAATCATATAAAAGCTAAGTTTGTAAACTAATGAATTGAGTTTTCCAAAACGTCAAATTTACTAAGAGTGTAAAGATAATGAGTAAACTGGAACGGAATATGTATAGGGCCGATGTACTGTACGTACATATTAAATGGTATAAAATACTTTAAATACTTTAAATAAATCACTCACTTAAGCTAACATTTTCATTATTCATTCATTTGATATCATTTTCACGGATCGATAATTTAAAGATTTTATATTGAAACTAACATTTGCATATTTGACTTACCGGTGCAAAAAAATTATCATTGTGTAAATTTTATGTACTGCTAAAATTAGTTGTTTATCTTTCCTCAGGTGCAATACTTTCTATTCGCAATGTTCACTCACGTGTAACATATACTTGTCCAACAACTGCGGAGTTGCAAAATCTTTGTGTTCCCCTGTACACTTGCAGATTTGTCTTACTTCATCGCATGTTACTGCAAATAAAACACCGCCCGTTTCAGCCCTCGCTGCCATAATTTCATTACTCAGGGTTAAATGATTTCTGGTTGAAGTTCCCGGTGCTCTTGTGTAATTACACGCCATTATGTGAAAGTAGGAATCGTTAATAAGGAGGAGGTATTTAGCGAGCCAAATGATACGTTGAGAACAATACAACTGCGGAACTTATTTCGGAACTGTCCTCCCCCTGTCCTCCCCCATCCCTACATCGTTACCGTCTACCGTGCTGGCGAGGCAGATGTATGGTGTGGGAAGTAACACTGAAATCAGAACATCGCGACAGACGTGACGCGAAAAGCGTAATGCAAAACTTCAAATTATTGTTATTGCGAACACTAGTTTGGCTGACTCGCGAAAATTACAAAAATATTACATGTAAGTAGTTCCTTGCTACCACATACTAACCTCTTATACAACGCACATTCGAGTTTACAATATTTTACTATGTTTCCTTTTATTTACAATATATTTTTGGCATTCAAACGTATGGAAATTATCGTAATGCACTGTTACATAAAATTTATTAGTTATAATTTGCTTTTAATAGTTTATATTTGCTTATATTTGCTAATATATCTATTTGCTTATGATAATTTATAATAATACGTTTGCTATGTATATTTGCTTATATTTGTTAATAATTAATTTATAATAACAAACAAAAGTCCCTCGTGAAATAATTTAATGCAATTTACTACCAGCTTACAAATTTCGGCAAGATTTAAAGAAAAAAAAATGAAAACCTTTTTTTTAATATATCGCGTCCACGACGCGAAAGAAGTAGAAATACTTTCCATTCTGTATTCGCGTCGCTTCAGCCATTTTTGTCGCGCTGATCGGCAGGTAAGTTTTGTTATTCGCGTCTCGAAGTTGTTAATCCTTTCTCGAGATAAGTGGTGTATGTGATGGTCCTGTCATCTGCAGTTTCAACAGTTCAGTTCAGGAGAAATCCTCGTGCTACGCTCTTTTAAGGGCGCTGTATACAGCAATTTTCATTACCATGTTTTTATTTTTATATTTTACTAAATATTTTTTTTTTCTTGTTTTAGACACAGAATGAGACTAATTTTTACTCTTATAAATATTTTTTATCTCGCATAGGTTTTGCGTAATGGCTCGTTGAAGCCAAAATTCGAATATTTCCGTTTTTAGGACGACACTAAAACTAACTCACTTACCAAAGTGAAAGAATGCACAGTGAATAACAATGTTGTAGGTAGTTCAGCTATTGTAAACGACAAAATAAAATATTTTCGTATTTTTAAATAAAAATTATGGAATTTTTAGAATATTTATTTTAAATTTTAGCAATTTTATTTAAATACAAAACGTTTTTATTCTTTGCTTTTATGTACGTGAAATTTTAGTCTGTCAAAATTAGATAAAATTTTTTCCAGAGTAGATATTTTATCAGCGGTCATTTATTTATGTAGCACCATGCGACAGTATACTTTACTTTCGAGTAAAAAATTGTAAACAGTTTTTCGAAAGACGTGGGTTTGAAACAACAAAATATACAAAAATGGAAAACTGTAATTTTTTACCATGATAATATCTATGCCTCTATAATAAGCGAACTTCAAAAATACTCGCGGTTTGATTTTAATATAACTTTACTATCCGAAAATCTCTGTACGAGAGGTCTACGAATAGTACAATTATATTCAAATCAAACCGCGAGTATTTTTGAAATTTGGTTATTATAGAGGCGTAGATATTATCATATAAAATTATAAAAATTATAGTTTTCCATTTTTGCATATTTTGTGGTTTCAATCCCATGTTTTTCGGAAAACAGTTTTACAATTTTTACTCGAAAGTAAGATACTGCGGCATGGTGCTACATAAATAAACGTACGCTGATAAAATATCTAGTGGGCAAAATAATCACATAGAATGTTGATGAGTAGTTAAGATTTTACTGACGTTTGAATATTCCAACCATCCGCTCGACATCGTACCTTTCCATAGCCCAGTTCAGGGGGCTATAAACATGACACGTCATACGGGCGAAACGGAGTCACGCTTCAATAATAATTCCGCCTCTATGCACAGAGCAGTATATTGTTGTGCAGCTCTAGTGTCTCTACTATAGCAAGCCTCACACAATACCCAATTACTAGACCTACAAACTCCACGTTATTATCTGACAGCAGGCTGTAATCCGAGTTACTATGTTCTCATCTGACTTCAGCTGTTGGTCTGTAGATTGTGTGTCACGCTATTATTAAGGTCCCTGTACAGCTGGCGAATGAACATTGTTGCAGCGTCTTAGGAGAAAGTTTTATTTAACAATGAGCGATTGTCACCATCTTGAATTTTTTTGTACCATAACTTTTCTTCTGGCTAAATTCATAGAACTTTTAACTTAACTGCAGAACAGAATACATAGTGATATAACTTTATACACCATAATTCTTTATTTTCCGTTAATATTGATACAGATAGAACTTCTGTTAGAAAATTCTTATTACTTTCTTAACTGCAATTCGTCAGCCAACTTTCCAAGTAAAAATTATTGATAGTATTAAATAACAAAGAAATCAAATTATAATTCTATCATTCCACATACTATTAACAAACATATAGATCTATTCAGTGTTGTGTAAAGTTAAATGTAATAATTGAAATTATGTTATGAACACTGTAATTCCGAAACACCTCTCTTCATAACTAATTATACGTGTTCTGACATTGTTATTACGTAGGGGTGTGTTGCAGCCTGCTTCGAGCGTATTCAGTGAATATAAGGTTGCCGTTGTTTAACATGGACTTAGGAATATACCCTCTCTGCTCAGTAACGTTATTCCGATTGGCACAGCTAATTGAGCGAAGCGTCTGCACGAACTCATTCCATCCAATCAACAGCCATAAAACAGGGCTGCGTGTGTGTACGTAAGACACTGAAATAAGTTGGTGTGAAATTCTTTTCAACGAAAATAATTGGTCTAATCAAGAGCGTAACTGAAGGTAACAGAAATTAGGTATCTTAGAGCCACGATTTTATGGCGAAAAGATTTTTGCAACATTTGTTTCGATGCGTCATGTGCACACCTGCAGCTCTGCTACATCGTCTGTGATTGGATGATTTTACTCTCACTGGCCTTGGCAAATGATAGACGTACAGACTCACAATAATCTTATTCTGATTGGTGCAGTCAAATGAGAAACGTGACTGAATATAGACACGCGGCCAATAACCTTGAAACAGAACTGCCGATGTGCACGAGAGACACTGAAACAAAGTGGGGCAAAATTCTTTTCGCGACAAAATCGTGGCCCTAGGTATCGTGTGAGGCGGGCTTACGGGGCTTCAAAAGGTGACCCTATTGTTATATTCGTTGAAAAAATTGCGTAAAATCAGAAAGTGGTTACATATTTACATCCCACGAATGAAATTTGTGTGTTTTTTTTTTCTTATAGAACAGTCTGAAAAAATCCGTCATTTTTTTTTTTTTTTTTGTGATAGAGAAGGACACCAAAGCATGTTTCTAATAAGTGAACTGTATTTTCTTGAAACATCGAAGCATAGTTTAAAGTGTGTTTAAATTTAATAGATAAAATGTCAAGACAGATTACGCGTGCCAAGCTACACCTACGTTCAAACTCTGAAGATGACTTTGTCTCAAGTTCATCAGTGAATAGAAACCTGAAAATATTTAAACTGCACGAGAATTCTAGTAGTTTGTGATAGAATTCGGCTGGCGCTTAACATCTAGGTCTTTAGAGCTGGTGATGGGTGACAAGAGGTGAGTATGGAGAAGAGATGGAATGATATGGGCAGAGGAAATGGGAGATTTTGAAGAAAACCCACTGACCAACGGCATCGTCTGACACGATTCCCACATGCAAAAATCCGTCGTGCGACCCCGCCGGGAATCGAGCCTGGCTCGACTTGTTGGGAGGCAAGTGGTCAGACCACTTTTTTTTTTTAATGTTTTATACGATAGCAAGGCTATCGCCCCACCACTGCACCAAACATTCCCCCCTTTAAGTGAGTCTATGTCATATAATCCCCAGTGACGTAATTGGACGTTGGCGTGTGGCACCCACAGGAGACGAACACAAACACCGAGGAAGTGACTGTAATTGCCACCTCCCCGGCCGGGAATCGAACCCGGGACCTTTGACCCAGCAGCCAGGAGCGCTAACAACTGAGCCAAGAGGTCGGACGACCACTCGGCCATCGCAGCCTAGTTGTCTTGAAAATATCATTTTGGATTGTAACTGCGTTCATAAACTGCGTGTGAAAATATTATAAGATCACTCACACTTTCAGAACGTTCGTCATAGAAAATGGTTTTATTTGTACACCGATAAAAGAGTATAGATGTAGGTACCATACTTATTTTAAAATAGGGACAACAAAACAGTTCGGTCGTCGATATGTGAACAGTTCCTTCAACAACCTGTTTTGTAGAAGAAACGAAGAGCCTTGTTGCTTTTACAAACCAGTTGGTAACTACTACAGAACAGATTGTTGAAGGAACTGGTCAAATGGTACCAACGAACAAACTGGTTTGTTGTCTCTATTTTAACAGAAGTATGATGGCTTCAACATTACTTTTTTCTCAGTGTAGCTACGTAATCCGTGAGGAAGGCAACATAAACATAAATTCCTCAAGAGAAAAAAAATTACCACTGCTCTGGATTTGCAACGTGTAAAACCTGAATTTTGTCGTTCGTGTTATTGCGTGAGGTGTCCCTGTCTGTTTCTGTCTAACTGAACCTGTTTTGATACTTAATTAAGCAGATGCTATGGCGGTATCTAAATTATTGCGACCACAGAAACAACTGTATTATGGTGTGATATCATTGGCTGGCCTAAATCACGTGATGGGTGCAATGCTGTTGGAACTTGAGACATTAGATAGTCATAACTAGAGGTACGTCAATTTCGCGGATTCATCTGGAAGCAGCCTAGACTTGTCAGTCCTATACACCCACTGGCCACAATCGATTATCTATTGGCTTATAACCGTACAAGCAGGTAGCAAGCGATAGCTCTTCGCATTATTTCCTTATCTACTACTGGCTTGCAGTAGTCAAACGCGTTTCGTAACAGCCGCCAGCAAGTCACAGACATGACAATGAAGTATACATAATTGGCGTTCAACCTGACCTGGAATGTATCTGCGAAATTTACGTACCTGCAGTCATAACTAGAGCCATAATTTTGTGGCAAAGAGATTCTTGCATATTTTGTTTCAGTGACTTACGTGCAGATCTGCAGTTCTGCTTGATGGGCCAGTAATCCAACTCGTTACATGATTAAATAAGGCGGATGTACTCCGTCATGTTCTGTATAATCGACTACACTGTTTTTCGTCGCTTCTCATTGTTCGCTGTGCTTTTTTTCTGTTGGTTTGTTACGGTCCTTAACTGACAATTGTCTGAGCTCCGGTGAGTTAACTCCTCGCGACAACAAACACTGGGGAAAAATAGATTCATTCCCACGATATCACCGAGAAAGTCTTGAAACATCACTAATTACTGCGCATCTGTGTTCTGCCAAATGGAGCAACTGAATGGATCAGTTTCACTGGGATAATAGAAAGTAGAAGATAAATTGTTTGAAAGAGTCTTGCAATGGGAATGAACGATACAATGACATGTTAATAGACATTGGTTCCTATGCCACTGCAGCGTTGTTGTCCTATGAAAACCTGTCATTTTAGACTACAGTCACAGAAGACAACGCGAGATAAGATGTACTCAAAATACACATGCGCATATGTAAACTCAAACATGTACACAGTCATTGGCATATACATAGTAAATTTCACAAGTAATTTTTATTCAAATTATAGTCACAAAAAATGGTAAAACCAAATTTCAAAACGATTATTTAAGCCAACGAACAATCAAGGAATCCACTAAATTGTCTTAAAGTAAGCATTAATAATAGAATTTACCTTGAATTGTGGGTAAGAGAACTTATTGTACTACTCTAGGAAAGGGACTCACAGGTTAAAAATCATATCATCCCTATTTTCTCATTTATCCCAGGTTTCATGATCCATCTACATAACTTAAAGACCTTACACGATACACGTATGACATGTGTACGCAAACAAATGATGACTAGAGATGATTTATCGCTGGAAAACTTGACTGTCTGCTGTGTTTCAACGAACGTTCAGGCTCTGTCTTGTACGTACAGATGTTGTTGCCCCATTGAGTAAGCCAATAAGTAGAGACATGCAAAATTCGCGTTATTTTCTGACAGCTGACTAGACTCCAAGTGACTACACTCTAAAAAATAGTTTGTAAATTTACCAGACGTGCGTATAGGAGTGCTAAGAAAGTAGGTATGGTAGAATAGTTTCCCAGACATCCATGGTAACACTCCTAAACCTAATTATAAAACAGTAAAATGCATACTAAAGTTACCAGACTTGAATTGTAACATTTGTAAAAGTTTGCATATTTACAAGACGGACGTATGGTAACTGTAGACGGACGTATGGTAACTGTCCCATACTGCGTCTGGGATAATAACTTCCTAAACATTTGAGGAAGTTTTTTTACAGTGTAGGTTGTTGGCCGTGTCCCGCTGGCCAATATTGTCGTGACTTGCCGCGGAGAATGCTTACACGGTAGAGAGGACAATCTCTGTAGAGACGTAACACACGTAAATGACAACACATAAAAGTTCGTGGCCAACTGAATCGCAAATTATGCTCTGTTATGTATAGGAAAGTGAAGTTTAGTCTGCTACCAAATGATAACGCGAATTTCGCATGTCTCTACCAATAAGATGTCCGCTATTGCAATATTTGATGCCTATCATTGGTCTGCAGACAGCTACCTTGTGTCAGGCATGTATCATCCAATCATACATCTCGCAAGAAACCACAATCTTTTCAAGGGTGTATTTACTGGCATAAAACATTTTCGCGATATACGATCATCTCTAGGAATGATAAATAGAGCAGTTTTAAGGGACGCGTACAGAAGGAATATTCTGGCAGGGACAACACGTTATTATAAAGATATGCTAAATTCGCGTCATTGCTTTGTGACAGGCTGGTCTCCACTTATCTGTACATACTCGAGCACAATATCTTATTTCATTGCTTACCAGTATTTATGTGATGTCATTTACACATATGACTGTTTAGCATACGATTGATCACTCTACCGTGTAACTTTTAACTACTGGTTCAAAGTGTTCCCTGCTTGCAGTATAGTCTGTTGTCAGAATAATATATCGAAATTGGCTGGCTTCTACCTATTACTGATAATAGCTATTTACAGGGGCGGCAGGGACGAATCTAGGCCTTCCTTCGCCCGGGGCAAGAATTATGATTTGCCCCCCCCCCCTTCGCAACCCTCCTTTCCATCACATTTTCCATAGTCCAACCAACCCAACAGTAATAAACATATATTGCATACGTTGGCTTGAGCTCGCGTAAATAACAGTAAAAAACTTTCGTACAACTACGTAAAACCTTTACTTAATATCTACAGTTAGCAGTATTTTAAGTGTGCATTATAATTATAACTACTGTATTTATAACATTGTATGGTGTTCAAGGTTAATAAAAATACAAAAACACAAAACCAGTAACAGCAGGGGCGTCATTTGGGGCTACAGGGGGGGGGGCAAATGCCCCTCCCCCTGTATTTAGAATTTTATGTGTATAAATATATTTTTTGTATTTTTTAATGTAAATAATGCTAACTTAAGAACATAAAACTGAAGTTTTATTATTAAAGTATCTAATTTATACATGCTTAATTAATAAAATAGATGCAACAAGGTCACTGTCGCCAGAAAACAAAATCTTGCCCCACCCTAGAAAAACCTGAGATGACGCCCCTGAGTAACAGTCTAAATATTGGTAGATATTGTATTTTTTTTACACTCATTCACATTTCATTACCAAGTAAAAATTTTCGGCACCACCAGCACTGCCTCTAACCTGGCACCCGGGGCAGTCTGCCGCCCTGCCTCCCTGCTCACCCTAGAACCACCCCTAAGGGGCCCATAGGAACGTAGAACAACACGATGTAGTAGGGACCTACACGCTCTTGTGTTGTACAGGATTCAAGTCCAGAGATAGTGCGCACCAAACCACACCCTGGTTATCCTCGCTCATCCACAGTTGTACAGTGCCATGTACGTAGCGTTGTATTTGAAGAGTAACTAATGGTTCACAAAAAAATGTTTGCTGCTGAAAATATAATTATTGTTTGAATATGAGCCACTGCAAAGCTACTTTGCAGCAAAGAAAAATTTTCTTTAAAAGTTATGGTAACAGTAACAAAAACTAATATAATAATGATAGTTTTATAGAAATATTTATAGTCAAGTTAGTTGTATTATTTTTAACAAAATATTTATGTTGAAATTTTTTTGACTTTACTACATAGAAACTGATATTATTTGCAAAAAAACCTACTAAAGAATATTTCATGTAGATGTAAATATATTTTTAAAGATTTTTTTTGGCTGCAAATTAAAATTTCTAAACATTAAACAAATAACGAATACGTTATATCGTCTCATATAAACGTATGCCCTTATGAAGTGAATAAGTCATTAATTTGATGTTATTTTAGAAAAAAAAATTAGGACAATTCTGAGTATTAAATCTTATGTGAATTGGGCACCCTAAAAAAATTCCATAAATATCAGCCACAGCAAAGTATATTGCCGCAAAATAATTTTTGCTTAAAGGTTACTGTAGTGATAACAAAAACTATGTTACTAATAAGATAGTTTTAATGTAAATCTTGTGATGGAAGTTAGTTTTAGCATTTTCAACACAGTCTTTATGTTGAAAAATATACGTCATTGCTACACGAATCTTATATTATTTAAGAAAATAATTTTTAAAAAAAATTGGGAATTACATACCGTACTTAAGTTTTTCAAATGTTACTATGCTGTAAGGCAATATTTCCACAAGGCAAGCTAAATATTTGCAAAAAATTTGCGACGGTCCCCTTAATGCAGCACAAGCTATTGAGTCGAGGAATGAGAAATAATAACTCAGACAAATGTTGCTAAATCAGTCTCGCGTACCGCCACGCCGCTCACAGAGGTGGAGAGAGTTGTACTTCTGCTGAAATCTATAATATAATAGTACGCGACGCTTACGCTTGCCCTTGCAAATATTTAACGTAAGTATTTTAATTGAAATGTTTCGACGAAGTGGCCGGATAGGACGCCAACAGCTCCCTCCGCGCTCACCTTTACTTCTCTCAAATCTCGACGATGACTCTTACATCTTAACATTTGGCGGGAAAAAGTCCCCAGTGTACAATAATCCTTGGGCAAGCCTTCCAGCCAATGGAAACCCTGGACTACCTAGCTCCGCCCCTCGTGAGCAAAACGTCACGCTACCCTTGACCGTTGTTTATTTCTGTCAAAGCTTAGTTATTACACATTTGTTGACATACCCTTGGTTGATTACAAAATATTATTTTCATTGATTAGTTATAACTGTACTGACACCGATAATTATTAAAATAAATAAAAGTAATCCCCACTGCCGGGTTGTTACAGTGGTGCTGTGGCAGAAGGTGGGGCGATGGAAAGAGGGGGTAGGGGGCTGCCGGCCGGCCCAGACCTTTTGTGACGGCAGACCACCCCCTCTCCTGACTCGGAGGCACTTGATTTCCATTTACTATTATCTACTAAACTAATCCTAAACTACTTAAATCTAATATTACCACTAAATTACAATTACTTCCAGTTCCTATGTATCATGGCGGTTAATTTGATACCCGACACGAGGTATCTACAATCACAAATGCCATTTTCCTCAAATTACATAATTAAGTGTACTGAGATATATAAAAGTTCTACTTTGGCTCGTCACAAATTTTTCTATGTTGTAAAGAAAACATTTTTACTCTGTTGGCCTCTGGGTTGTTTCTCTTCCCGACGTTCAGGAAGGCATTGCAGCCTCCTTCTCCAGGGTGAATATAACAGTTACTGCCGCTGCTACTTCATGCTGAAGATGGAGGCTGTCATGTCTTCCTAATGTCGGGAAGAAGAGTGACAGCAACGTGGTTACAACGCAGAAGCCTAGAACCTACAGATAACGTCAGCGAAAGACTAATAAACTCATTATTGAAACTTACCTGTTTTCTATGCATCAAGTCTGGTAACGCAAAGTATATACGACTTTTTGCTAAAAACATAATAAACACTTCCAGTGACGTAAGGGAAATAATTTGACTGTTCCTACTTTCTCAACACTCCTGTACATTGGTGTGCTAAATTTACAAATAATTTTACAGTTTGAATAATAATGACGTATTTACGGTAATATTTGTATACGCTTGCAAACTGCAGTTAGATCGTCAACAAGATGTATAACTTTTATTTCAGGGTAGGATTTTCGTTTATACGAAACGTATGCGGACGCTAACACACTTCATTCTTGAACCACGACTAATTGGAAAGGAGTCACAGCAAGCCTGTGTGTGTTAATTGCCACGCCCCCCCCCCCGCCCCCCCCTCTCCCTCCCGCCCGACACCGTGTCCCATCATCAGAGCATTCGCCCCAACACCCCATTTAATACACAGAAGAGGGTAACTCGCCAGATGTTCAAAAGGTTGTGATGTTTTTTGCTTAGCCTACATCAGTATTACTGACGATAAAAAAAAATTAACTCTAGCATGTGCAGATGTCTAGGTTCAGAAAAATTATTCCTGGTTATATTACGTTTCTTAAGGGGTATTGATCCCTACCACCTTGGATTTATCTCTTTCTTCTCGATAACTTCTGTTCCAGTCGATGTATCAAAATTTTTGTCACGACAAGGCATAGATACATACTTAATCGATTTTCTGTAATTGCTGGAACCATAATATATTCATTATTTTGCAACGGAAAACAGTTGAAAAGGAAAAATTGCTTTATTTACGGGAGCGACTACAGAAGCCGCAAAATTAACAGGAACAATGCCATATGGATTCCAAAAAGCGAATGAAACAATTATCTATGCTGTGTCAGCGTGAAAAAAGTAAAACAACGTGTCTATTCCCTGATTTATAAGAAAAACCGTAAAACCGATCTGACAGGGATCAATCCCCCTTAAACAGAATGAAAGGTTAACGGCCTACCTGTGTATTTTTAGTTTATTAAAAAAAATTACTGGTTAGTAATGCGTATAATGATTGTCTTCTAAGTATGAAAAATTATGTCAGAGGAGTACTCTATCGTTTTACACTTCTATTTTATTAGTTTATATTAAAGTTTATATGGTCTATTTCTGCATTATTTTAATTTCAAAGCAATAACATTATTTCGATATTATAGTACATGTGTTGATTCACCGCGGTATAGAATGGTTAAAAAGAAGCCTAGGCAGTTATTTACACAAAATAAAAACATTCAACACACACAAAAAAAATATATATATATATATATATATATATATATATATATATATACTGTACTGAGCTGTTCGTAGCTTAATTCGCCTTCACGTAACAAAATGTTGTAACAGTGAACGATGTAGCCCCACAACGCGATATATAAGTAGCGTGCAGGTGAACAGGTAGATTTTGTGTTACGTATACATGTAAGCAGGAGAAATGTATACTGACACGTGTATAGCTACATGTATTTGTGTGGGTATTATATATGTATTTTAAGTTCATGCAGATTGCTCGTACGCAGGACGTTTAATGGATTTGCATACGACACTTTTGTATGTCTATATATATAACTTTCTGACTATGTGAAACAATTTTAACTGTGCATTTGTCATAAACCTAAATTATTTGCGCTAAGTTCTTTATAAATAAATTAATAAAATGTTATTAACAACAGACTTCATTTACTAGAATTTCAGAATTCTTTAATTAAAAATACAAATTTGAACGTATTTTTTAACAATTCACTGCCAACCCTGCAGAGATTAAGGAAAATATTGTTAATGATGAATTACTTTTATGGACGGAAAACTTTCACTAATTCAATGAACTGCATGTTAGAATCAAATATCCTGTGCATACTCATGTCCTGACCATTTTTCCACTAGCTGCTACTCAGTGGAACAGCAGGCAATGAAGGAATATACGAGATTTGAGTATGCATAGAACAGTGGATTATAGAATGCGGATCACTGAATTCGAGAAATTTTGCAATCCCTAATTATTTTCAATAGATGAGCTTAATTTTTTCCATGTATTCATTTCAAAGTGCTCAATTTGACGTGAACTATCTACACTAACCTATTTTGTTGTGAATGGTTATTGCCGTGACAGCTAATTTTTTTTTGGAGACAAGAAATTAAATGGTTTTGTCTAAAATAATTAGTTAACTAGAATTTCGTTAATATCATAATTAACTAAAACTCGAGCATATACCCCTGGAAACTTGACCCTCTTGTTGTTTGGCTGCAATTCACCAAGTTACCGTGAGTGTTGTATGTCTTTGGCGCTGCAATCAGGGCGGTCGGGCCCAAACTCTGCCCACTTCCGGAAAAAAGTGGGAGGGAAGTGGGCGGAGATTGAGCCTGACCGTCCTGATTACAGCGCCAAAGACGCACTCGGTAACTTGGTGAACTGCAGCCGAACAACAAGGGGGTCAAGTTTCCAGGGGGGTTACGCTCGAGATTTCAGTCGCATGCAATTTGGAAGTCGAGTGTTTTTTTTTTTTTTTTTTTTTTTTTTCAAGTTTTGGAGAAATTATTTTTCTCTTTTAACCTAACGCATGTTTGTCATGGAGCAGTTTATTCAAAATGGCGGATTGCCAATATGTTGGTTAATGAATAAAAGGCAGCAGAAAATATACAGAAAGTAATGTTTATATTCACTTGAAGATGTGTTTTTGAATATCATACACTTAATACTTTTTATTTTTTAAACAAACATTTACAAGATGTGCTAATAATCTGTGCATATTCTTCCATAGAATAAGCATTAGGTACAAAGCATTTTATTGCTATTCCAACACCCTCCCTCAATAAAATGATTAACTTAAACTTAAGTATGAAAAGAACAATAAAAAATACATGACACTAAACCTGTTTAAAATGATTTTAAATTAACACAAGCCCTATTTTAGAAGATAATTTATCAAGAATTATTCTTGACACAGGTATAGTCAGACTGTCTGCTATTTGGTCCTTTGAATTTATGTATTCCAACTTAACAGTCCCCTCCGAAATCTTTTCTCGAATAAAATGATATTTGACGTCAATGTGTTTCATTCGCTTGTGAGTTTCTGGATTCTTCGCAATACAGATTGTCGCCTGGTTATCTTCATGAATAATGAACGGAGTAGTGTTAGGAATTTTAAGTTCCATTAAAATATTGTTGATCCAGCAGCCTTCACTCACAGCAGCATTCAAGGCAATATATTCTGATTCTGTCGAAGAAAGTGCTACTACCTTTTGCTTGCTGGGCAGCCGCGATACTGAACATCCAAATACCTTGAATAAGTATCCTGTAGTTGAACGACGTGAATCGGTATCTCCAGCCCAAACAGAATCAACGAAACCTTCAATGGCTGGTGCATCTTCAATTTTCTTATAAAGCAATTTTCGATTTAATGTTCCCTTGACATATCTTAATTTCTTTTCAGCATTTGGAGTAAATTTTCAGAGGGTCGACTTTGATAGCGACTTAAAATATTAACAGATATTGCTATCCAAGTACAGCATACATCAGTGATCCAATTATTATTCTACATTTTTAGCTAGGTTTTCGTCAACTAAATCACATTCAATATTTCTAAATTTTGGATCCATAGGAAGATGTGTTGATCTGCAATTTTTCATTTCAAAGTTTTTTTAGCAACGATTCTAGGTATGAAATTTGATCTATTTCAATTTGCTCTTCTTCTCTGTGGCGATTTATTGCTAAACCAATATAATTTATATTATCTTCGAAATCCTTCATTTTAAAGTTTTCTTTTAATTTTTGTTTCAGTTTATCTGTGGCACTTTCTTTGGAAGAAATAATCAAAATATCGTCCACATACAACAGGACATACAATAGATCTCCTCCCTCATGTTTAATATAGAGACAATAATCAGATTTCGACCTTTGAAAACCTTCACTTATCATAAATGAATTGAATTTTGAGTTCCAATCCTTCGGCGACTTCTTCAATCCATAGAGTGATTTTGATAATTTCAGGACTTTTCCATCTTGTTGTATTCCGTCTGGTTTAGATAAATAAACTTCTTCTTGAATCTCACCATATAAAAAGGCGTTTTTAACATTCATCTGGTGAATATACATGCCAGTAATATCCGAAGGGTTGGTAGTTTGACAACAGGTGCAAATATTTCTGTTAAATCAAAGTTTTCTTTTTACTGAAAACCTCGTGCTACAAGTCTTGCTTTATATTGTACTTCATGATCATTAATTTTCTTTTTACGAAAAACCCACTTGCAGTCCACTGTTTGTTTTCCCGAAGGCAACAAAACTTCCTTCCATACTCCATTTTCTTTTATGGCGTCTAGTACATTTTTGATTGCTTCTAACCACTTGTCCTTTTCAGGTCCTTCAGTTACTTCTTTATAAGTTAGTGATTCTTCTTTTGCAGCTAAAAAACACGTTTCGAAATCATTAAATTTTTTAAGTGGTTTGATAGTCGAAGGATCACGAAGTATTCTAGGTAATTTTCTTGATCTGAGTTTGGTGTTTCAGTTTTGCCTTCTTTTAAGATATCTTCTGTCAAACCTCTAATTGTTTCTGTCTCTTCATTTTTTTCTTCAAGGTGTAAATTGTCTTCATCTTTCTCTTCAAAGTGAAACTCTTCATATTTCTCTTCAAGGTGAAACTCTTCATCCGGAAATGGACTCAAGGAGTATTCATCTCTTCCATTTTTTATATTTTGAATTTGGTGGCAAGAATACTACATTTCTGGATACTTCAACTTTTCCATCAGGGAAACATACTCTGTATGCTTTACTGTTCTCTTCATAACCTACAAAAATGCCTTTCTTTCCTTTAGCGTCCCATTTTTTTTTTTTTGCAATCAGGAATATGAACGATTACCTCGTCTCCAAAAATTTTTAAACGATCAAGATTAATTTCTCAGCCAAACCATAAATCATATGGAGTTTTGTCTCTTATACTACTAGTCCCAGTCAAATTCAGAACGTATGTAGCAGTATTTACTGCTTCTGCCCAAAATCTTTTATTAAGTCCCGAAGATAAAATCATTGATCTAGCTGCTTCCACAACTGTTCGCATCTCTCTCTCAATTTTCCCATTTTGTTGTGGACAATAAGGAGCTGAAGTCTGATGTCGAATGCCTTCTGATTCTAACAAACTTCTTACTTCTTCATTAACTACTTCAGTCCCATTATCTGATCTGATTGTCTTTACTTTATGACCAGTGTCCCTTTCAGATAAGACTAAGAATTTTTTCAACACTTGAGGCCCTTCAGACTTTGATTTGAGCATATAAACAGTTTTAAAATGAGAGTAGTCATCCTTCATTAAAAGAAAATATTTTGATCCACCAATACTTTTGACCTCCATTGGTCCGCAAAGGTCGACATATATCAGTTCACAAGGGTAAGAATATTTTTTATCACTCCTGTTGAATGGCAGTTGTTGTTGTTTGCCCATAATACATGCTTCACATATAAAATTCTTTTCATTTGTATACTCTATGTTTAGTTTTGACAAAATCTCTTTTGCGTGCTTGATATTTTGATGGACGAACTTTTGATGCCAAGAACTTAAAGATTTTTCATTTACTGGCGGCTTGGTTTCCATAGAAGAAGCAAGAACTTCAATATCGACGGTCATATCTAATATATAAATTTTGCCTTTTAGCTTGGCAATCGCCGTAATGTTATTATTTTTCTCTAATCTACAAATATCTTTCTGTCCAAAAAGAACATGTCCTTTAGACAAAGCCTGATAAACAGAAAAAAGAATAAGCTTAAACTCAGGAACGTGCAATACATTTTTAAGCACATTTCTCATCGGCTTTTCATTCACAAAGCAAGTAACATTTATGTCACCAAAACCAGCAACTTCAACAAATCGTCCATCTTTTAACTTAACTTTTGAACAACATTCGTCATAATTATGAAAATACTTCTTTTGGAGGCTCATGTGTTGACTTGCACCACTGTCCAAATAGGAGTATTCTGCCTCAAGACTTTCTTCAGTATTATATAATGCTAGACTAGTAAAAGCATTGTTCATATCTTTTGATTTGCCAGTTTTACATTCTTGCATTTGGCTTTCATTTTTCATGCTTCGATTTCCTTTAATAATTCGAAATTTGCAATACTTTTGGAAATGCCCTGGTTTTGAACAAAAATGACAAATTATCTTTGATCTGTTGACGGGATTTTTGAAACATTTGTTGCTAGTATGGTTAGTTTTATGACAAAATGAACATTTTTCATGAAATGGTTGTATAGCAAAAACTTTATCTGAATTTTTGTCATTATTTTCTTTTGATTTTAATCTATTTTCTTCAATAATCAAACGAGAAGTTAGTTCATCTATGGTTTGTTTTTGTGGATCAACAGATTCCCATGAAGTTACAAAATACATTTTAACTGGAAGTGACATTATTATTTTTGTCATAATTTGTCTATCAGATACTTGTTCTTCCTGCTGTTTTAATTTTAAAACAATATCTGTGATAACTGATATATGTGAAGCTATACCTTTTCCTTCATAAGTATACTTAAAAAATTTTTCATGCAGTAAATGAATACTAGTTTCAGATTTTTGTTCAAATATTGACAAACATTTTAACCACATTTCAGCAGAATGTGTGCAATTTAAAATATGCATTATTGGTTCCTCTTCCATTCTACTGACTAACCGCTCTTTTGCTTTACAATCCTTGGCTTGCCATAAATCTAATTCCTTACCTTCTTTTGGTTTGGATTCTTTACCGAACAACACCTTGTCATATCCTTTCACTTCAGCTGCGATAGTAATCTGAAATTTCCATATGTTCCAGTTTGACTCACCTTTCAATTTTGTGACTTGTGGTGTTGATTCCATCTTCGTTAAAATTTAACAGTATAAATTCGAAACCCAACCTTTCTGTTATTTCTCAATGCCTTCTGGGCCTATAACCTGTTGGTTAATGAATAAAAGGCAGCAGAAATTTTACAGAAAGTAATTTTTATATTCACTTGAAGATATGTTTTTGAATATCATACACTTAATACTGTTTCTTTTTTAAACAAACATTTACAATGAGATGTGTTAATAATCTGTGCATATTCTTCAATAGAATAAGCATTACAAAACATTTTATTGCTATTCCAACACAATAACTACTCAACGTTCCTTCTGCATACGCTTCGCGCTCGGATGACGGGACCCTGTTCCCCATAAGTAAACCATTTATTCGTGGGTTTCCTATTTTCGAGCGACAGATTCTGCTTTGAAACGGAAACCTCAAGGTCGACGACGGACTGCTACAGGCCCTGAAAATGTTGCTGCAGTGAGGGGTTCAGTTCAACAATCTCCTCGACGTATCGCAAGACAGCATGCGGTAGCCTTATGTTTATCTAACCGGAGTGTGAGAAGAATGTTGCATCGAGATTTGAAACTGCATCCCTACAAGATTGTGTTGGGTCAAGAACTGAGTGAAAGAAGTTACGACGTCCGTTTAACATTGTGTCAAGACATGCTTCGGAACATTCACAGAGATGTTATTTTTTCCGGATGAGGCACATTTTCATCTGACAGGTACAGTCAACAAACAAAATTGCAGGTACCAGTCTGAGAACCACCCCTAGGAACTCCATCAACGACCACTCCACAGTCTCAAAGTAACAGTGTGGTGTGCTGTTTATAATTTTGGTGTGATTGGTCAGTATTTTTTTTTTTTTTTTTTTTTTTTTTTTTTTTTTAAGAAAATGGTTTTATTGTTACTGTAAATAGCAATCGGTACTGTGCCATGCACCGTGACTTTCTACAGCCAAAACTAGGCGAACTGTTTGATGACCTTGACAGCGTGTGTTTCCAACAAGATGGCACCACATCCAACACATGTCAATCAATGGCGTTGGTGAGAGAAATGTTCCCTGGACATGTTATTTCTATGCGTGGAAATATTATGTGGCCACCACATTCGCCAGACTTGACACCCTGTGACTTTATTCTGAGGGGCTTCCTCAAGTCCCAGGTGTACCAACATCATCCTCAAACGTTAGAAGCCCTCAAGGAAACGGTTACTCAAGAAGTTGAATCAATCACGCCCGACATGGCTCGTAGTGAAATGAACAACGACAGAGAAAGAGTCAACTAATGCGTCAACAATGGAGGCAGCCATTTGAGTGACGCATTGTTTAAAACACATCAATACTGCGTATATTCTTATACTGCATTTTGTGTTCTCTTAGTTAGTAAACACAAACATGTCCTGTCTTACTTTGTTTTGTTTTTATTAACGTACCTAATAGGTGAGTTATTTCTGCCGCATCCTGTACAACTCTCAAGAAGCTATTTATGTTCTCAAAGCAGTGTTTCTCACATGCACGTCCGTACCGCATGCAACGTCATCCCGCGTCTACTGTAATCAGCCTTCAGACATAAAATACTTCACCTCTGAACTGTTCGTACTAGTACTTCTGCATTAAGTACAGCTTACTTATGTGCTCCAGTTAACCGTTTGTATATCACTGCGTAAAACAGCGGCCGCAAATTGAAATAATTTTTGCGTCGTTGCGGCAGTTGCTAATCTGAACATTCCATCGCCTCTGCCTCAAGATACATGATGTGGCCCCGAGCTGCTCCAGTATTTCAGGACTTTATCTACGGCCCTACGTTTCTACATACTTCAAAATGTAAGTCTTCTGGTCTTTCTTCCGAGTTACACACTTTTATTTTGCATTGCCTCATGCAATTACAAATTTCTCCACTTTCTTTAATTTGGTTTTTGTAGAGGATCTTCGTTTCTCTTCTAATTTTAACTTCATGTTAATTTTGCTTCTCCATTTTATAATCCTGGTACTAGTTTGATACCAGTTCAGCCAGAGCTTAATTGAGCATGTTTTTCGTGAGCTTTTGTAGAGTTGTTTCCCTGGGAAATTTGCGTATTTCAACCATGACTGTTCGCAATGGTTTCTTCTCGGTTATATACTACACCGCTTTATAAACTGTCGCGATTCATCAGCAATTCGTCATATATTATTACAACTATGATTTTAATTAATTATTTAGTCCAAGACTTGCGATAAACTTAATTAATTGTTGTTACCTACCTGGTATCATGTTTCATACTAATTAATAATAAATTTGTTACTAATATTGATTGTACTTACTTTACAGTAACTGCAGTGGTTACTTATTTATTGTTTTATTTACTAGGCACGATTGCTCTATATGAGTGGTTTAAGAGTGCGTGGTAGATAAATAAACGCTGAAAACATCAATTGATTTCTACGCTTTTTTCGAAGCCAATGCGGATAAAAATACTCAATGACAATCCTAGATAATGGTATTTGCCAACTTTATGGGTAAATAATTATCCAAAATTACTAATTCGTTACGCGTTATCTCTTGAGCCGCTGTTAAATGCACGAGGTTCCCGCGTCAGAGATTGTGCCTCAGAAGTTCGTAACACTGGAAACTATTTTGTTTTAAATGTTGGCTAAAACTATTTTCTAGGATTGCTTTTGCTTAATTTTCGCAAATTCGCTTCAAGAAACCTACAGATATATATTAATGCTTTCAACGTTGAATTATGTACCACACCCTCTTAAGACGCCAGTATATTTCTGCGAGTACACCTGTTGCCAGTACCCGATCCAAACAGTACAATTTATGTTAGTTATTATAAACATTGGTCAATAATATAGAGGTGGTACAATATTATTTTTGTAATAAAATCAGAATGAAAGACAAACTATTAAGATTTTATGAACTGCATTATTAAGTCACTAAACACCAAGCCCAAACATGGGGACTATATCAAACTTTGTTCATTCAAATCAGGGGTTCGGAAGAATAATTTCGCCTTCGTTGGCCGTCAATGAGGGGTCTGGTTTCTTTGTTGTTAATTTTAAACCTACTTCTCACGTTCACAGTTCGTACAGCTCCGTACAGTTCTGAAATCTAACAACCAATCAGAAGACTCAGTTTTTACGAACGAGCCGTACGGGAAAAGTGTAGTCATGCCGACTTTTCTGTATTACCATTTGCGAATAAACAAACTTGCGCACTGAATCATGGATATACTGAGACTTATGGACTCTCGGATCTATACGATCTATGTACGTGCTAGAGCTGTAAGCGTGAACATCCTTGTGCGTATTCTTTTCAAGATAATCGGCATGTACACACACAGTGGAATACAGAGCTCAGTGGTAAAAATATGTGACTCACATCTACTTTGTCTTATTTTCGAAAAGAAATTGTCCTCAATGAGTTAGTCACTAAACAGATTGTGATATCTTCCATTGAGTTTCCGAATACTGCGCTCTGTTTGCAAGTCCGTATTTTTTGGTTGAAATTATGGCTGAGGAACGACAAGACATCATTCTAAAGCGGGCGTATGAAAACTTCGCTGTTAAATAATACAGACTTCTTTGTTGAGAGAAACACAACCAGAACTGGTGCAGTCATGACGTGAAGAGAAATTCCCTGAGATTATGGGTCTTATCTAGTTGTGACCAGGGAACACTGAGAGCACAGCAGTAGGTGTTTGCGTGATTGTCTTTATAGCGAGCTTTGTAAATACGCTTGACCTTATAGTCGTATAATAATCAACCTGAGAGTGAAACAGCACCAGTGTTCTCAAATATAGCCCAGTTAAGGTCTCGTTAAATTATAAATATTAGTTCGAACATTTTAACTTGTTTCAGTGAATGGTTAAACGTAGCCAAATGTTAATATGGATTTAACAGATGGTTAATTAAAGTACGTTATTTCGATAACTGCGATAAACCGGACTTTGATGTCAATATAGCTGACGTTTGAACAACTCAAATAGTTATACGCTTGTATTGAAGACAAATAACAAATTTGGGAAGTGCATTTGTATGCAAAATGAAGTTTTGTGTTAATATAACACAATCTTAATGATTCCCAGTCCTTGAAAGTTGTAGAACAGCGCAAGCAACAAATAAAAATTAAAAACAAATGGGGAAGAAACCAGCACAAGTATAGCGTGTACCTCATGCTGCGATCCGCTGGACTCGGACAATTTCATCAGGCCTGGTACGAGCATACTGTGTACTGTAACTTATATCACGAGCCATGTTTTCTGTACAAAGGTTAAAATATGAGGCTGAAAACATTACATAGTTATGGCATTGCCAAAATTTCGGCGGCACTGGAATAGCATGTGCGGCTTGACAATACATAATTTCTGAGTAAAAACATTGGATCCTCTACTATGCATACTGTTGCTGGTTAGCGGATTCACGATACTATAAACACTGCGTTTGTCAACTTAATGGTGGTGAGATTTATTAATTTGCCGGTTTAACTTGACAATTACGTATTAAGGTCCTTGCTACAAACGTAGGATAACGTTATAATTTTTCAAGGCATACTATGGGTACGAAACGCGGTACAAAATATTTATTCCATATGAAGACAAACGTTTTAATAGTGCAGATGATAATACTCATGAATATTCTTTTGAACACAACTAGATGTAGCCCATGATTTCCTCATTTATCTTGCGCAAACACGCACTGCACGAGGTAAAAGAAATCTTTTTCCCCCACTCATTTGGGTTAAGAACACTCAGAAGGTGGGTTACAAAACTAGCCACACAAAAGACTATGGCGCACCAAACCCTTCCATGTCCTTTTTTATGGCAGTTCATACAGATACTGGTGGGTGTATGGGAACATTTCAATGCAGCAATTATTGTCCATCATTCGATCTGAGAGCATGTTGTTAGGATATTTTGAAACGCATCCTACTAGCAAGGTGGAAGAGAGAATTGTGATAAATGTCAACGACGGTAATCAAGACCTTGTCTAGTAAGCTGTTGTACCAGGAACTTGGTAGTTCCTTGGCTAGGGTTAGTTCTACCAGGTTAGAAAGACCAATGTTATAGGATCAATTCTGCCGCTTGATCCCCGGTATTTGTAAGAAATGTAAACTGACCAATCACAGAACTATCCTGAATTTTAAGTCACATAAAGTTGATTTGAAAGCCAAAATTAGTTTTCTTTTCACTTTAAAACTAAATTAAATTACTCTTGTATTTACCGCGTCTATTTAAAATTAATTTTACTGCGGTTTCTTATTTTATTAGGTACGTTAGGGATTGCAACGAAACTAGCGGCCAAATTTTTCCCTGTGCCAAACTCTCCCAGAAGAAAATGCATTTTCTTTCCCACCTGCAGTAGAATTAACCTTACCCTGACTGGCAACTTCGGCGGTTTGAACAAGCGGGTACCTGTAGGCACACTACGTCGATAGCAACATCCTTGATATCTCCATTGAGATTTGGTGAGAAGGAGATTGCGGCCTTCTCTGCTGTCCAGTGTCCAATACATCTGCAAGTCAGACCAGCTTCGACGATCAGCAGGGATCTGGCCTTGGACAACCGCTAAGTGAACCTGCATAGAGGACACTGGTGTTTCAACATTCATCTCAATAGACCCAGATGTATAAGGATATGGGCTAATAACAAATGTGCTGCCTGCACCGCCTTTAGTAGACGTTGGCTTCAATACAACAAGATAAGGCGCTGGGGCCACAGTCTGGAAAGTGACAGATAGACAATTATTGAGCCCTTGCACGAATAGACAAGAATATCGGGAAGTAAATATAAGAAAATCATCCCTGTGAATGTCCGCGAGTGCTGTGAGGTTAAGGGAAATTAGTCCCCGCCATCTTGTAGCAGGTTTCCGATACTAACACATCTGTTGTGTGCTTAGAGAATCATTTATCTTCGTAGCTGAAATAGTTCCGCAGATCCACAAAGGAGAGCAGCACACTCGCATACTTGATCACGTGGTGTTAGCCAACTCCTCACATCCCTCCACACATCTTTTACCTTGCCTTGTTACGCTTTCCCGACTCCCACCCCTCCCCCTGGGCGGTTATCGGTCTCTTTCCATCACACCATTCACTTCATAGGCTGTAGCATTGTTGCCAAACTAGGCGGTTCATGTACTGTGTGTGCCTCAGCTCTGTCCCGGCGTGTATGCATTGTCCCTCCTAAACGTCACGTACGCTACTGTAACACAGTGGCAAACACGTCCTAACTTACGACGTTACTGCGGTTAGTATATGTGTCGACATGATATCTGCCTCGTATTATTTACATGTTTGCGGACGAAAAACGCATACCCGCCAGGGACTCAGAGCTGGCGCGCGGACAGTAGCCAAGTAACATTCAGTGTTCCAGAATTTGGTGAATTATATGCCGTTTCTAGATCGTGTAAGTGTTCAGCAAAAATGTCGAAGTGGCGCCAAGGTGTTACGTAGGGACGAAAACGTACCAAACTATCCAAAATTATTAAACTACTTAAGCATGTAAACAGAAGTAAGCAAACGTTACAACTTTCATTAAGTGGATGACAATAGTACATCAGTAATAGAAGTTATACAAATAGTTAAAATATTTTGTTAAATAATTTTTGTAGAGATGGTATTTCAAATTAACTTAACGTTCCTATTTATTGTTACTATAAGATTAAACTCAGTGGTTACAGGAGTTTTTGTCATACAACGAGTGGGAAACTTATATAAACTGGGATGCTGGCCTGGAATGGTTCATTCTGCCAGTTTCTGTCATTGTGTCAAAGATGTGTGACGCCGTCTCTAATGACCCTGATGTCGACGAGACGTTAAGCCTATATAAACTGGGTTCAGTCCCGGTGGGATTGCATGGAATTTTCGCTGCTGGGAATCCATAGACCCGTTTGAAGGGCACATATATATGCATTACCCCTTCCCAAGCATCAAAACTTGTTGAAATAATGCAAATTTTGAAACATAGATCACATTTCATTAGAGTGAGCAATCTCCTTTACCAGGCTGTCAGAAAAAATGTGTAGATACGTAGATGCACACATACACACACACATATACACACATACACACGCATATAAATAAATAAATATATATATATATACACTATATACACACACGCGCACACCGTCCGTTTGAATTAAATCTATCACAAACGCCTTTTCAGAACTAATTCTAATTAAGGTAACATTTAGTTGTATACGTATAACCTTTAAATGCCCTTGAATGCCTTTGTTTCTTTATATAAATGTTACACACACAATTTCAAGTTATTAGTATATTATTTTGATAAATTTAAGATATAGGTATTTCTTTATTATTTTCCTCGGTGATAAAGCATTTCCTGTAGGCCTTATTGATTCTAGTAATTTGATTTATTTTATATAAAACCAATAGGTTTGATTAAATTTTCCAGTGCTCCGATGCAGTCATGCGGAACTTTGGAAGTTTATTTGAAAATAATGCCACATACACTGCATAAAATCTTATGTTACTCATACGAGTTCTTAAACGGCAAACTAATTATTCCGTTTAGTAAGGAACACTTTTTCAAACAATGTAGTCATGAGAATCGGCAAGGGCCTGTAAATAAGTGTAGCGTCCTGCGTCGTACATTGTTGGCCGATATTTATATAGCACGGTCTAGTTGTTTACAGACGAATCACAGACGTCCAGTAGTAGTGCACAAGGTCTGTCATTGGCCCAGTCAAATAGGGACTCAGCAGTAACGAAATCAAAGCATCAGAAACGAATACATTACATTGAAGCCTAACAGTCAATTTTTCCCGCGATGAATCACCTTCTCTTTTCGGGACAAATTCTGAAAAACACATTTCGGATTTTAGGCGAATTAGTACAAAATTAGAATGTTTTACGGAAAAGCTTTGCACTTTACCTATTGACCTGAAATATTTTGCTGTAAAGTGCGCTGTTTTCGATTTTTTTTTCTTCATTATTTAATATTTTTCCGGGGAAGAATTACGAAAAAAGAAGAAGTTGTACGCGGATTTTCGTGAATTTTGGATATATTATGGTAAATGTTGTGCTCTTTAATTTTTCTCTCTACACGTTTTCTCGTAAGATGCGCCGTTTTCGACTTATTAATTTTTTCCACATTTTTTCGGGACAAATTCCGGAAAAAAAGTAAATACCGAAAGGTGGATTTCGGTGAATTTTGGATATGTTATTCTACGAATTTTTCTGCAAATTTTGACATAAAAACCTTTTCTTGCAATTTGTCCATAAATCGACCCCTTTTCCTCGTATCTTCCTTGGCCTAGAAACCGACCCCTCTGGCTAACGGTACCCGAGGGAGGGTGGCGTGACGTCAAAAGATCAGTCCGCGCGGTCTTGCCTGTGCCTGGCGAATGGAGCGTAGAGCAAAATAATTCGGTCAGTTTGTCATGTTATTGTCTTTTTCCTCATCGCGATTTGGTCCGAATCTATATATTAACATAAGTTAGTACATATTAATTTTTTTAGAAATTATAATTTTTTACATATCGACAGCTATGAAATTGACTGTTAATATAGCCTACTGTGTTTGCCTAGCCTGATAAGGCTAGCTCATTCAAAATTTCTCACAACGTCGGCGTTAATTTTTCATTGCCTCAATTATTTTCTGAAAATTCTTTTCTACCGTCCATGTTAGCATAATCATACATGAAAGGTTAAACGTGCCCACCATCACATGCAATTAGTATCAGTACTTAGTTACGAAATTTGCAGCAAGAAGCTTTATTTCTTAAAAATAAGGCAAAGCACTACAGTAAGAATTAAATGACAAAAATGCAGCAGAAGGAAATGAAAACTAAATGCGCGCAGTTAATGCAAAAATTGTTGAATTTAAAAATTAGTCATAAAAGTTGTCCTAAAACATAAAATCTTATAAACTATTTTTACAGTTCAGCAAATAGAATGACTTCTGAAAAAAGGGCAAGCAATATGGAAAGACAGTGACATTGCAGCAACAATCACATTGCGTTCAATTTCCCGGAAAGCGTATATTTACCTTAGAAACAGTTGGGATTTCGTTACCTGGATTGTTTACTCTGAGGAAACGTACAAGGAACTTGTGTCAACCTGATTTTTAAAAAAAATCGAAATCGATTAGTTCACTGGAAAATTCGACGGTTTTCTCGTTCACTGAAATTAATATCTGCTCTCGACTTTGCTACGACAAACAGAAGATCGAGCGTTAGGACCTTACAGAATGGTATAAGTAGCAATGGCCAGAAAAGTGTACGTCAAAAAGTAAAATATGCCACGTAGTTATTTTCTCATCATATGGCAACACTTATATTTTGAATTCAAGATTTCTTAATGACTACAAAAATTCTTGGCACAGCGCATTTGGTGTGCATTCAGAGCAACAGAGTAATAGTTTTAATTAAACGAAAAGTGTTACTGCAGAAATGAGAATTACCGAAAAAAGTGATAATGCCATTCCAAAAAAGTTATTTTGATTTCCATTTTATCATTCATGGAAACGTATAGCTACCTGCTAAAAACAGAAATGCTGTAGTGAGTGTAAACCGTGACATAGACAATAGTGAAACATCTGTGAATGACAAGGGCTTGGCTGAAATTTCAATGCAAGATAAAGAAGTGCCGAGATACAGCGCTGGATATGTAGCTAAATTTTCCAACAAATGTTCTAAATGATTCTGTTTCATCAACTTCAAATGGTAGGGAAATATTAAATTTTATATAAATTAGCATTTTGTACTATTTTGCAACTATTTGAAAATATTCATTGCAGTACTTTTTCTGGAGGATGAATTGAAGCACTAAGCCCTGGTGGACTGGCTGTACCGTCAGAATAAATAAGTATTGTTGTAACTGCTGAGTGATTGTTTAACTTATGTCACGGACTGACTTAAATTAAAAAGAAGGGAATTGTGAAAACACATTTATCAAATGATATTGCCTAAGTTTCCGTCCGTAGAATCTAAAGCGCTGCGAAAATTTGTGTTTACCAGGACATTCATCATCAGGCTTTGCCATATCACGAATCTGAAACTGAAACTCTTGAAAGCGACAGTTGAAACTTCATATGTATTGCTGTGAACTGAGGTAAGATGATTTTATTTATTTATTTTTTTTTAAATTTCGATTGCCTTGACTTATTTTCACCAACAGTGCATAAGCAAAATCATTATTAAAATAGGAACAGTACTGTATTCGAATGAAATTTGTATGCGTTTTTTGCACGCGGAAAATTTTACTCTATGTTTTTCACTGTCTGAAAATTTGCACAAAAAATTTTTAGTTTATGATCAAAACAAATGTTACGGTATGCTTTTCAATGCAGTGTAATATAAAATAAATTGTGTGTTTTTAAGTGTGTCGTCTTGCATAAATGCAGTTCTGTCTCAATGTTTATACGAAAAGTACAAAGTTAATGTTCAAAATAAACTATGTGTATGTATTCTTAGTAAAGTGTTATGTATGTGTTTTTCAGTGTAACGCCTTCCTCTAATATCTGTGCCATTTATATTTTGTTGAATTTTAAAACAAATTTTACTGCGCGTCTTTCAGAAACATATCTTGAGCTACCTCAAATTTCGTTTGAAAAAAAAATTGTTTCTATTCGAAACAAATTTTACTCAAGCGTTATAATTATGCTCGTACTTGCACCACTTTACGTTTTAGCAGTGTCCGAACTTACCAATTTGTAATTTAGGTTAGCGGGAATTTCAAGTAGATGTAGGTATTTGAACTACTCTTAGCAACACAGCTTGTGTTCAGTTTAGGAACTACGCAATTGTTTAATTTCCTCAGTATACGAAAAATAAAAGAAACATAACTGTGTTTCGAAAAGTTATAAATGATTTAATTTTCTTTTCATTACAGATTACGTAAAAGTGATATATAATATACTTTTATGAAATATATTAGGGCCTACATACATAAATATCTTCCTGGTAAACTACTATCATTATTAAGGAACAAACAGGATGCCACGCTCCTGCTTCGTTGTTTCGTCTGATTAACTGTTGTTAATCTTTTTAAAACGTTCTTTAAAAATATCGTTAAAAAAATTACTTTAGCAGTAAAATATGTTATAAATAAAGTGAATATAAATAATAGAGACCTTAGAGGAAAGCGTTACACTAAACAACTCACATTCTCAGCGGCCTGCCTACACTGCTGGCAGGCACATGGGTAGGCCATACTGATCTTGTGAGAACCTTCGAAAGATATGGCAACAGTGTAAGCCAGTCGCTGCAAGCGTGTTTATTCCCACGTTCTCTTGGTACTGCTGTCTCGCGTCCCACCTCCCCGCCCTTCTACCAACTGTACGTGACACAGGTATTGTCCGAAAGTTGATGATGGAGGGGGGAGACATGCTTTCGTACAGTTCAAATATTTCTTGTCTTTCTCGCCAGATGGAAGCACTTCACAGGGGACTTGTAGTCAACCTAACACATCGTTACATACATTTGATTTTATGTCTAAATTTCGTGAACTAGTTTAACAAACTGCAATATTATTGCTTACAAAATTAATTTAAATGCAACAGTATGATACGGTGAAGTATTTTTGTTTCAAATCGTTGGTTAAAGTGTCTAAATTTGCTACTGAAATTACATAACAAAAAATTATGAATAAATGCATTTACATTAGCATGTATAATGCATCAGTAAACTGTTTTAAACAACTGTTTTTAAAAACCAAATGTGACACGCAATTTCTCGTACTTTAATCTAGCAAGTGAATGCAGTAATTAGTAAAAATTTTTATTCTGATTCTTACTGTAATGGCTGCAAAATTAGTACGCAAAGTTCGTTTAAAGTGTCAAAACATATATTAAAAATTTTTTTCTAAAATTAAATATGTTTCTCCAATACTTGTTATTTATGGCTACTACAAAATAAATAATTTCTAGTTCATTTTAACATTATTTATTTAGGGAATAATCCCCCTTAAATGTAGGAAGTTGTACCCACAGTTCATATCTTTGCTACTCTAAATATGTGTTTACTTTAGACTTATGTCAGGATTGAGGGAATTTTACATGACATGAACCACCATGACACCGTTATTTATTGTTTACAATAAATTGAACTTGAAGCGATTCCATTATTTCATAAAGTAAACTTAAATATACACCAGTGGTGAAGCATAGCCACATTACACAGGAAGCGGTAACATAACAGTCTATAAACTCTGAGAAGAACCGTGTTTAACATGTCCACAGGAATCAACCATTATAATGTGGACTATGACAGGAGAATTTGTTCATTGCCTCATACACGCTACTGGCAGGAGATGCTTCATACACCAACTTTTCCCATTCAAGTAATTCCATAGATAACTGAAGATTTGTGTATAGAGATTACAAAGCACTGCTTCCCCGGAACACATTCTAACTTCACCACTGATGTGAACACTGGTGACCACTCAACTGATATAGATATTGTCACAAGAGTAGAATCGGAAATGTCAAATGTGCAACCCAAAATGTGCTGCAGCTCGTAAAATTAAGACGCCTTCAAGTTCACAAGGAACACTCGGACAATATAATTGGTATAAAGCAGATTGATCCCCCTCATCTTGGATTTATGGTTTTGGTCACCATTACATTTTCCACGTCGACAGGGCATATACCATTGTTTAGTTCCATTTTTATAATGCATGCAGCATATTGTCTGCTAAATCTATGACCACTGAAATCGTTCCCGTAAGAAAATCTCATTTTTATCATCTGTTTTTCATTACAAATTAATAAAGATGTTGAGTTTGCAACAATAAAAATACATGTAAACCTTTTTTTATTTATGGCCTATCATGTCCAAAAGTTTTAATACATCCGCCGAAACCAAAGTTATTATTGAAAATTGGTAGAACCAAAGTAGCAGGGATCAATCACTTTTTACATAGAAGTAAGAGTTTTGTTTGTGATACTGCAAAACCACATTAAATATTTAATGCTAAGGGGGTAACAATAATAAACAACAGTTTTGTTTTGTTTTAGAAATATTTATTTTATTCATCAAACAACATCCTTGACGCACAGAAAATCAATTAAATAAGTTGTCTCGTTCAAGTCACTGGAAACCAAAACAAAAATCTTCAATGGCTGTTGCCAATGTATAATATTTCAAGATCAAATTCTATGCCCTTGTTGGGGAAGGCACAGACACAACAACGCTACTAAAACACACCACACACATGCTCAAAAATTTGTTAGTCAGAAATTAACTCATTTCATACGTTTCCAAAACAATAAATACACGAATTTTATTAAATATCTTTCTCTTACTTTCACATATGTACAACTCTATGAATTCGGTTTTTACATTACAATAGGACACTTTATTTACACAGTGCCTTTAAAATGTACCAAGAAACTTCCGAAAAAGATGGAAGTTATCAATATTTAAAACTTTTAAAAAGGCACTGATTGTAGTTAAATACATACCAACAGGATTCCAAACATAAAGACACAGCACATTATTGAACTGACAAGCCAAATGCTTAGGAAACATTATGTACAGTGGATAGCGAAGCTGAAAGTATTGCAGTTACTACAGCAGAACAAAATACAGGATAAATGTTTGAATACTACTTAAAAAGCAAATATCGGCACTTATATTATAGCTGATGTGGCAGAATCAGTACAGCAAAATATATGAGTGTCAGAAAGTAATGGCAAGTTTTTCACTAACCATTTGGTTTATACATAGATTAATGGTTTAAATTGTTACTTCGACAGTTAAATTTAAATATTTAACAGTAATAACACTCAAAACTAAGGAAAAGACGACGGTTTCTGACAACTGTTGCCTTAAGCCAAATATTAAGTCTATCACAAATGCCCTTTTTAATGGTGAACTGAACAGAATGTCCTTGAACTATTTAATTACAGTATAAATTGTAAGGAAATATAGATTATTTAATAAATCTGTGAGCAATACCACATTATCTGTGTGCAATGATTTATACCGCCTAAAAATTATGTAAAATAATTTATTCTGATTCTCTAAGCAATCCTTTTTATATCACAGTAAGTGATAAGGCACAAGTCACTCTCTCGTTAGAGGTGCAAAGTTCTCAAAATGCTATACAAAATATTTCATCTGAATATAGTTCAGCTCTAAAATCTCGCAACGACTATAATTGACCTTACTGCGAAGTAAACAATACTCAATAGTAATAAACTAGACTGTCACCCAGGAATATTTCATTTCATCGACATTCTTCTCTTAGAATACAAAGACAAAGTTAAATTGGAAGGTTATGTTTATAAAATTAGGCCTACTAGAGGACTATTATTTTCACACTAAAGTATTTCTATGCCATGCAACACATGAGCAGTGAGTTAAAATACTTAACAACCTGCTATAAAACAGCGGAGTTATGTATTTTTCCGTAACATCAAGAATGGCTACAAAATTCTCATTTTGTTTCCTAGCAATTTTTTGAAAAATCAGAACATCTCTTAAGCATACACACTTTCAAAGGAGTGGTGTTTCTGCAAGAAATCCAAACACAGTTTTATTACACGAATACGTAATTAGGGGAATAAAATCAAGTTAATATGTCACTTAGAATTAAATACAAACGACAAATCGATCAATATATACAAAACCATAGTTGGCTATTGTTCGTCATGGAAACACTGACCATTAACCAGAAAACAAATTGATGTATGTGTAAAAGTAAAAGCAAAACGTAACTTGTGTGATGGTGCAAAATGTGACAAATTTAAAAATTAGAACTACTGCAAATATTTCATGACAAGACTATAAGCACAATATCGTTTCTAATGCTTGTAAGTAAATAAAAATATTCATTTCTGTATCGTTCAAAATTTATTGGCCTCTCTTGATCTCCTCTCCAACATCAGGCTGCACAGCATAACTTCAAATACCATAAACACATAGGTTTACTTTGCACCACTCAATAAGTTAGCTTCGATGATTCTTCATAAAGGTTAAGCTTGCTGCGGCAGTGTATTTAATATTTAAGTCTTACCTTTCCAAGTGGTGTTGGAAACCAGATACACAAAACCCAACATTATGTATGGTGCGAAGACACGCCACAGGTGCCAAGTATAACATAACACGAACGAGTGCACTTCACTTATGACTGGGTTAGTTCTATGAAGTATTTTTTAAATCACAATTTCACTACCAGTAATATTTTGGATGTCGTGATATTTTTTTCTTTATTCGTACTTGGATTTTTCTGGGGAAAAAATGGATTAAAAAATATATACATTTCAGTCACTGTGTCTAATCCAGACTATGTTGCACAAAACTGAATCTTTATGGTGTTAGCAGTTCTCAAAGGGAAATCAGAGTCCAATAAAGGACAGTTGAAAGATTTGATCTGCAGGTTACACTATTGTTTTGGTTATTGGACGTTCACAGCCAATAAATTATTTTATAATGCACATTCTTAATTGAAAATGTTAAATGACAATTGTAATCTTCGAAGAAAGTACACTCGTATGTGAATTAGCTGTAACACAAGTTCACGATAAACAACGAATCTCACTTGCAAAATATTCCCGAACGTTCTACTCGCCATGCAACACAATTCGCAAGAAGTACAGCCTGGTACTTCGATACGACTCCAAAACACGCTAGGCGGGGAGGAATTCTTGTGTAGACTCTACGTGGAGAGGGGACTTGGTCGCAGGGCCAGAGCAAGGCTGGTGCAGAGGTCTCAACGATGTGTCGCTGTCTAGCGTAGCCGCACTCCTGTGCGGCGAGCCGGGTGATATCACCGGGAGGGCCTATACCTGCTGCAAGAGGTGCTCGGCAGGCGTGCTTGCAGCAGCTGGCGTGGTACGACTCCAAAACACGCTAGACGGGGAGGAATTCTTGCCTAGACTGTACGAGGAGAGAGGACTTGGTCGCAGGGTCAGGGAAAGACTGGTGTAGAGGTGTCCACGATGCATCGCTGCCATGCTTGGCCGGGCTCCCATGCGACGAGCCGGGTGACGTCACCGGGTAGGTCCATATCCGCTGCAAGGGGTGATTGGCAGACGTGTTTGCAGGCAGTTGGCGTCAGTGCGCTCGTCCGCACACTATACCCGCCTCCATGCCACTTAGCTGGCCGAAGTAGGGGTAGCCAGACTTGGCCTCAGCTGGCGAGTGTGGGGTCAGGTTGGGCGTGGAGTAGTGACCCGCTGTGCTGGAGAACAGCCTGCCACACACAGATACACACAACTTGTCAGCTTTCACTCTTTCATTCGCCGAAATCTAATGCTATAACAAGACAAACAAACCATTGCAAAATTGTGTCACAATATTTCAGGGGTAAAATCATGCCTTTCAAGTTTCGTGTGCTTAATTTCGTATTCTGTTTGGAGTCAGAAGATAAAAGGGAATTATTCGTTACAACCACAGTACAACTAGGGACAATCTTTTCAGTTACGTATTCGTAATTGCTTTCACGTGGGAAAACACATTACACCACCATCAATACTGATATACGTACATTTTTTAAGTCATAGCTACATCCCAAACACTGTTAATATTCAATTTTCACATTTACAACAAATTTTGTAAGTACATACTGGGTCTGTGACTAGTATATAAAAGTTTAATTTATTATAAATGGTTTATTACTGTTTTCACAACAGAACATTTAAAAGAAATCTGCCACAGTGGTTCATCTACAATAAAGATGCTAAGAATATGTGATCTACGGGGATTTGAATAAATTTTCTGGAGTACATAATGATCGGAAAGGAAAGGATATTTGAAGGAAAGAGTTTCACTGATATTGGAAATTGTAAATAAACTTTGGGAAAAAATTTACATGTATGTATGTATGTGAAATTCTACATCATTATGAAACACACAACGATAATGGTGTACCACCAACCCTAATTACACTGATGTAATTATTCAGTCACAGCAGGCGCGATAGACACTAATTCATTTTGGGGAATAATTAAGTTCGACGTGTTCTTCTTGCTGCATATATACCTTATCCATCCTATTTTGGCAAACAAAAAAAAAAAAAAAAGCTTAGATGGGTAAGAAGTCAAAACTTAAGCAAAGAAGATACAAGAATATCTGCAGGATGTCCACATGACCTGTTACTCTCTCCCCCTATAATCAGGTCACCAAAGAAGTCACTCAGCAAACGATCGGCAGAGTTTAGAAAATACTACGAAGAACACTGCATAAACACATGTAGAATACCTACATATACAAACATATCGTCCGACGTTTGTCCAGCAGTTATCAGACAATGATTTAACCAACAGTGTATTAACGCTTCAGAATTTCGACACAATCCCAAAATGTCGCAGATGTCGATCATGGAATGTTGTATTCTGGACCAAGGAATACCCACGTTATGTCAATGAATTGGATCATCATTTTCCGCATGTCATGTTATGGGCTGCAATAACCAGTCGACACCTACTTGGACCATATTTATTTGATGAGAAAGTGAACCAGACATCTGCAAACCTGGTTAGTGTCACAACTGGAAGAAAGTGGTATTTTGAATGGCGTGTGGCTCTACCGGGAGGGGGTGCCAGCCTACTATGACATCGCTGCTGGTGAATACCTTCATGAGGTCGTCCATGATCGTTGGATAGGAAGATGTTCAGCAGTACTGGCTGCTCCCCTTGAACAGCCACCTCGAAGTCCAGATCTTTCTGCATGTGATAATTCTCTCCGGCTTTCGTAAAGGAGTGTGTTGCACAGCAGTGCTACGAAACATAGGATGAACTTAAGCAAGCAGTGACACTGGTTTATTCTCGTTTCTCTCCACAAATGTTTCAAAAGATGTCCCACAAAACATGGCGAAAAATTATTCTCTGTCACGAGGATGGATGGAACCCATTTGGATCCACTGAATGTGTAAGGTTATGTTTCAACATATTTACAATTACTCCACTTTTATACCACACACAGACCAATTGCATTTATTACTACTAGTGGGTTACAAGACACTGTGGGCACACTGCATAAGTTAGCACCAGAATGTAGTACTTTTCCTTTTAAAATATTTTTAAAAATGTCCCATATTCTCTAGCAATAATACGATAATGTATTACAATACTGATCCAAAGAAACTTTGTCTCGACTTTTACCACAGAATTTTCAGTCGCTTTGTACAAGTATGTACTACGAGAAAGAGTTGTAAAGTATGCTGGTATTGTCTAACAATAAAGGTAACTAACTTTTTTAGAACCAAATGGGCGGCAGTTAACATGAGTAGAGTATTATTGTAATCGAATTAAAAGCCGAGTTTGCGACTAATGCTTTGTAGAGCTAGTATTTTTTACTACCGCCATTTACATTAATTTATTTGAAAGTTAATGGCCTCAAGGAGGGGGTGGGAACACCTTGGACTATTACGCCAGGATGAAGCTACGATGGTTCGCTATTGTCTTCTGCAGAGATGGCGGTGCAGGGACAAACGCATCACCCAGTCCTGGATCTGTGGAAATTCGCACCTCCTTGTCCGCGAATTGAACCCGGGATGCTTGGCCCACCAACTGAGCCAAGCAGACAGATAGAGTGAGTCTAGCTGCCTCATATGATGATGTTACATCATACCAATCTTTGTAATTGTTTGAAAACCATAAGAATAAGTTTTCTTACCCAAAAATTTTCAAGTGAGATATTCTTTGTGATGGCCGCCTGCCAAGACCACTCAATAGTGTGCAGAACTTCTGCTGAAAGAAGTTTATCAGAAAACTGCTGAACATATGTCAATGATATCAGCTTAGAAACAGTATTCAAAGATTGTTACACATGTTTATACACATTTTAAGTCTTCCAGTAATCTGTAAAGCTTATTTTTATGCTGTTAAAAAATTGGTGTTTTTGAGGTCCTTGTTAGGTATGAAATCTTGGGGCAGAATCTTTCAAAATATTTAGGTGAAGACACTGACTTCTGGTGAAAGTAATATTTAGCATCTACTTGTTTGAATGCCTCAGCGAACAACAGCAGCCCTAGTTCATGGTCATTAAAGGGAATCTTTTAACTCTCGGCATCTTGAGGTTCTACTTACAAATGTGTGGTTTCTTAGTAACGTTATTCTCATTGGCGCAGTCAAATGAGAGCTGTCTCCGCACAAACGCACGCTGTCAATACCTTAAAAGCAGAGAAAAACATGTGTACAAAAGACACTATGACACATAGGTGAAAAGTCTTCTTGTGAAAGTCAGGTGCCTGTACTTACAGAATATTGTGTACGATTTGACGCTTCTCGAACTATTTTGCACTAATTACCTACTGTCTACAACCTATAACCCAATGGGGTGTAGCAGTAATAAAGCATTCAACTCGCATTCAGGACACAGACTATAGATTCCCATCCGGCCATCTTAATTTCGGGACTTCTGGAGGTTTCCCGAAATCACACCAGGCGAATAGTGGGTTGGTTACTTGATACAAGCACTAACAAGATCCCGCCCCCTTTCAACTGTGTATCAATATCATGGCTGTTGCATTAATTGTTCCAGGGCATATACGACATCCAATGAATATTTTAAATAAAATCACGCAGGGAAAACAGAATAGCTGCATACTTCCTGACCATATTTCCCCTGGCTTACAGGGGATATGTATCTACTGCTAAGAAGGAAGCCAATTGCAGCAGCAGTGAAGAAATTACTGAAGCTAAATAGGTATCATAGGTGGAGGGTACCCTACAGAAACAGTATCGCACCCAGAATGCAGACTTACTACTAAGCGTCAGAAGGCATCTGCTGGCCCCAAAGGATGACACGGAACGAGGCCCTACAATGAAAAAGCGCTGGAAAGAGGTGGACAGGGGAAGATAATGTCCCCCGAGATTTCACACCGACCAGCAGCATCGTCTTGAACCAAACCCTGCCGTAAAGTGAGTGCTCTAGAAACTGCACCAAACGCGACCCCTATTACTGTATCTGTTTGCAGGATATCTCATTGGGACAAAGATAATACATTTACTGACAAAAGTTGTTTTAAAGTACATGATGGGGACAGGAGTGGACACAGTTTTGCTATTGTTGTAAATCCAGAGAGGCAAACATATTAAAAATATTTAACCTCGATTACAGAATGATCGCTCTGAAAATATTCAACTAGATTTTCATGAATCAACAGAGAGTAAAATAATTTATAGATACTTTAACAGTGTAGTAAGTTTACTGCGTATTGCAATATTGGTAAATATCACTTTATTGTTCACGCATATTTCACATCGACAATGTATATCAAATATTTTCTGAAATAATAGCCTAATTACCAAGACAGCTCGTCGGTGAGATTTTCTCTGAAATATCATGTTCTCAAATATTTCATTTTAATTACAAATACAAAAATATTAAGATTATTATGTAGCAATACACTAGAATCCCGCATTAGCGCATGGTGTGAAACATATGAGGCAAATTTCAAACACATTCCTTACTCAGTGCACGAACCGACAACCCAACCGAAAGAAATCTCGTTCTCAACTTACTGTGTTACAGAGGTCGGCCAACTCCCGTCCGAGGCAAAATCTCCAGTGAGCTAGCTGGGAGATTCATGGAACAATGTTGATTACAATAAGCTCGTTTATTTTCCTGCAGTCTCTCCATTCACCATTGAACAATGGCATTTGTATGCAGAGAGCCAGTCACGACAGACGGGAGTACCTTTGTAAATGTTTTAACCGTGAAGACGTCTACCGGGTGTCTGTGCCAACTGACTGTTACAGCTACTAGGGCCACAACATACTACTCTGCGGTTCACTGACCGAGTTAAGCTGGAACGACAATAAAGATAGCATCCTTGGTCTGGGTTTACTCAAGCCCCAAGTCTCATGTATTTGTTATGTATTTCAGCGAAGAAAAACATTACCACATGTTGATCACAAACAGCTGTACTGTATTATAACTGCCGTGGTTTATTAAGTTCATTTATATGCTTTTTTTTCGCCATGCTACAAAAACCAACATCTAGTACTGCAATAGGACGACGGCTTTACAAGCTGCCTTGCATCTGGTATAGTGTAATTTAAGTAAATAAGGACACCAACATAAACGTAACTGAAAATCACTTGACATTAACGTATATTTCGGAGTGGTATTGGAATGAGGTTTAGAAATGTCAGCATAAAAGAAAACATTCAGGTTTACTGGAATATCTTCAAATTGGGTATTGTACTTTCTAAGAAGTACACGTGAATCTCATTTAATATCAATAGTAAATATTTGGTGTATTTGGAAGATTAAAGTTTAATACTGCTATAAACAATAGTTGTCGGGGAGTTGTGTTTTGTTATAATGAACCTCTTACTGTCATCCCAAATACGATGATGTGAAATAAAGTTCTCCGAACATGTACAGTTAATTTTCCATAACATTTCTCGCCTAGAACGCGTATTATGTAATTACAGACGAAATAGCATTACCAGGGAGGAAAATTTCAGAAAGTAATGCGGAAATGGATACATTACTCTGCTCGGAAATAAAGAAGTAATACGTTGATCTGGAAAGCATTATTCAATTCTTGTTAATAATTTTGCCCTTATATTTTACACACATAATGATCGCTCGCCAGGTGGTCTCGTAACCTGCTATTTGCAGTCGCTAAGTACAGGATATATGCAATGAAACAAGGAAAAACTACAGCGGGAAAAGGAAAAAACATGCCTCTAGATATAAACTACTTATGATACATTATCTGAACAAGAGAGGGAGGTAAAGAAAGAGAGAAATAATATATGTGGAGGTTACCCCGAGTGAAAACTTTTGAGTGGGCACCCCTAGACTTCTGCAATGCCCATAAAGGAGACATTAAATGAAGCCCTACATGCTTTCCGGAATTGCTGCCGGCTCATGTGGCAGGACTACCCTTCTTCTGTACATGTTACTGAAGGCTTAACACGATACACCATCACTAGGGAGACCGATTTAACGCACAAGAAGTTTACTACATGCTAAACTGAAAACTAAAAAATGTAACATGCCCATCTCTGACAGTCTTCTTTCGCTACAGGCGTATGCTTATGAGAATGAGCGATGGTAACTATGGTGTGTCACTACTGAATATGTTTGATTCGTTTTTAACAAACTACATTTACCACCCTCTAATCATACAAGGCACTGTTTTGTAAAATACGGGGGCACGCAAGTTTTTGCAATTTTCGTATATCTGTAACCATTACAGATCTATTCACGAATTCGCCTAAACCCCTCAGACGTTTTTATGAAGGCACTCAACTACCCAAGCTGCAACCAGATTATTGTTCCATAGGAAACAGTTGAATGCGGCTGATTGAAAGAGATGAGCTCTTTCCAATCGCGATGAGTAGGTGTAATTACGACCTTACTGGTCAACTGACCAAAGTGGGTTAGCCACTATGGGCCACTTTGATGAGGGGAGGACTGTTCAACCTGTACGAACTGAACCGTGGTGAGTTCTACCACTAGGCCAACCATACCATCGTTCCTTCACACAACACCAATATCTTCAAGTCGTCCTGCTCGCACAATGTTGACCACAGTTATTTCATTGGTGGGAAAGTCAGTGTATTTGAACTTACGGGATCGCCCAAGAGGAGCTCTGACCATCCACACTCCATAACCCACCTAACTTACTCTCAAGCAGGTGTTTTGATAACTGCGACTCGGAGTCCAACCCAAGATCATCACAGCACAAGACTGGAGTTATAACGCTGATCACTCTAGCACCTACAAATGACTCTCAGCGGAGACATGCAATCTGTTCGCAGGTACACAACTGGCTGCGGAATCCAAGGACCATCAGAAATCAGCTCGGAACCTTCTATCTGGTATCCCTGGTGCACCAGGAGGGACTCTTACTAGTCCCAGCCTTGGTGCTCCCTCTGTTAGCCGCCTAGCGAGCAGTCGGTGTTTCTTACCCTGATGGTGAAGGACTTGAGTAGAAAAGGCCAGATATTTGCACCACCGCCCCATTAATGTAGTGCGGCATTGTTCAGAGGCCATTTATTAACATCACCATCCCCATTATTGGGGTGTAGTTTTGGCCATAAACCACGTAACTTATTCACATCGCCGCCCTATAAATGGAGTGTAGTATTGGCCAGAGGCCATGTATTAGTATCACCGCCCCATTACTGGAGTGTGGTAATTGAGATCCGGTAGGATAGAAGCTTATAAGGAGATCGACAGCTACACTTTAAAGACGGCCATGGGACGCCAAGGGGTCAGAGACACCCTTCTCTCCAGTAAGTACCCGTCAGAACTACTCGGCTCTTACTCTCACTTAACAGCCTAGCTCGAGACCTCAGCCTCGTGGCCGCCACGTCCCACAGACCCAAGCTGCACATCCTCCACGTGTCCTGCTTGCGAATAAGCCGGAGGCCGACCTCGTTGGGAATCAAACACAGATGTTTCGTAGAAAGTATTTTTAATGTGACTTCAAGCGGTGACCCTGTTATTTTATTTGCGGAAATTATGAGGTAAGGAGCAATGCAGAATTCTATAATTTTGTTTCACAATTACGGTTGATAATTACTCTGCTACAGCAAAGCGAAAAAATCATTTTTAGCATTTTTGAATAGCTTGGTAATCATGTTTTAAATTTACGGACGACATTTTAAAGCCATAGTGACACAGTTTGATGTGCTTCTTCTTTTCGAAGATAGGCGTATCGGAAACACTTTTGATAGTTAGATAAGAAAACATTTATCCTTACGGCGTTACAGCGCAACTTACGCGCCAGGTCCACCAACTCTTAAAAAATGCTACATCGTTTCATTGTGTTTTTATATATTTATCGAATGCTCACGACGTGCAATTTCGTATGCAACTATTGCCTTCGTTACTTGTACAACAATGTAGCGTGAAAATTGTTCATGCGAGGCAATCTTGTTACAAGTAATGGTCTACATACAAGTACTATCAAGTTCGCAGTCCGAACTCTGCTGTATCCCCTGCCCACTTCTAAAACAAAACACTTAAAACTATCACGCCAAAAAATTTTCAAAATACTCAAGACAGTTTTTTTTCCTACATTGAATTTTCATATGCAATTATGTTTATCTATGCATTATACGGTTAATGAATACGGGCCCTTCGGAATTTTCCAGTTATCCCTCAACCGTGAGAGGCCCACGTATGAAGTTTTATTTTGTTGTGAAGAGCGAACTAGCGAAACGTGTTGCTTAGTGACGTCACTAGACCGCAGCTAGCAGGCGCAGAGCGAACACCCCTGATGGTACAACTGATGCCTCAGCTTGAAGCCGGCTCGAATCAGCGGCCAATCAGCGAGCGCAGATCTACATCCCAGCACGCCGTTTAAAAAGGGCGCGAGAGCTCGGTAAATGATAAGCCATGGGATGCGCGGAGTGTCAGGGGGTGGGGG
>PNEQ01074168.1:0-14927 GCA_003012365.1 Medauroidea extradentata
AAAAACTATGGGATCGATATATATCGAATGTGAGTCGAAAACTCATATTACCTCATTTTTAACCAGTTTAGGGCCAAATTCGAAAAATATATTTTAAATGGTATTTGGGATATTTACAAAAGCACCAATTTAAAGCAAAGAGTACTTCGATATCTCGATTGATTCGATAGATATGGAAGGATAATCGAAAACATATTTCCCGTATTTTCACCCCTTTAAATAAAGAATTTCGAAACGATTTTGAGTCCTGTCATAGACATTTGTAAAAGTAACCAATTAAAGTTAAAATCACGACGATAGGCAATTGTGTTTCAAAGATAAAGACGATTCATTAAAAACACATTTTGCCCCTTTTTACTGCCTGGGGGTCGAATTTAAAAAAAAACCTAAAACTACTTTTTGGGTATTTACGTAAGCAATATTTTGAAGTGAATATCAACTCTCTATCCCAAAGGGTTCGATAGATATCGATAGTTGATTGGAAACACATTTAAGGTCTTTTCAGCCCCTTAAAAGTTGATCTTCAAAAAATCCTTAAATTGGCTAATATACATTTTTACGAGTGTGCTATTAAAGTAAAAATCACGATGATTGGCCGTCCGGTTCGAGCTCTATCGACGTTTCTTCGGAAACACATTTCACCCCTTTAATGACAGTGGCGTTTCGTGGTCGTGTTTCAAGGCATGCAATATAAGCCCCGACTACACACTTTGAGAAAGTGGACTCAATGTGCCTACCTGTCATATCCAATACACATGTGTAGTGTAGTCAGAGGTATATTATTGGAGCATATTTCCCTTGCCTCTTATATGCTACTGGAAGAAGAGTGTACCTGGTCGTACAAGTCTAATGGTCTCACAGATAACTCAAGTGTTGATTATAGTCACTGCTTAGCACCACATGCCTTGGAACACGACCACGATACGCCACTGAATAATGATGTGATATACTTTGTATTAAATAATTCTACGCTATTCTCAGCTACTCAATTATTTTTGTTACTCTAAAATCAACCGTTGCCGCTAGCAGTCCAGCAAAGCAACCAGCTGTGCGAGGAAGGATACAAACAATTTCCTCACCTTGTTACCGCGCGCTCCACCGCCCGCGAATAATGATGAGCCCCGAGCTGTATACGCGCGCAATGCTCATAAATACGGGCGCTGCAGCCTCCGCCCCAGGGCGGCGAAGAAGAGGAGTTTATTTGGAAGGCAGATGATCTGCGCGCTACTTGACGGCGTTGTCAAGAAGTGTAATCTTCGACGTCAGTAAGCGATGCAGCAGATGAGGTATTAAGTAATGCACTTAGCCGGGGCACGCAAGGTTGAGCATTACGTCACTTTACCCACCATTCCCGCTTGGCAACATAATTATTACGCTACGCGGACCAACAAACATGTCCCCTTCCCCCCCCCCTTGCCCTGGGGACTTGAACAACTCCAAACAGCATCAAGGAGAAGAAAGGGGGGTTAACGCGTCAAGTGCACTTAGCTGCAGTCTTAGAGATTTATTGTACTGATAGCGCCGAGATTACGGACTAAACTGACTTTCCTCGGTGTTATCTTGCTGTAGTCCTCGGTTATGAGGGTAGATACAAGCAGACAGCACAATAAAACGTGCCACTCGTTCAGCGCTGCTTCGTGTAAAATAATCCATCGTACTGACGATTCTTAATATATGTAGATAGACTACTCTATAGGCGGTTTGGGACACTGAGCATTTCTGAAAACCTTACTAAATTTCTATTTTCCGTCAGTGCTTATATTTCTGCTACTTGAAAATATGTACATTGTCACGTGTTGTGTTTTCTTTTTTACATAGGCTTGTACAGTGTTCGTCTTCATTACACCGCTTCTACTCGTTAACTACACAATAGATCAGAGCCACTGATTTTTGGTGACACCTGCAACTCTGGTTCGTGGTCATTGGCAGAATATAATAGGGCAGAGGCGTGGCTCATTTGACTGCACCAACCAGAACAATGTTGCCGCGACACCACACGTCCGTGATTTGCAGGTAGGACTCCGAGATACCGAACGTTAAAAACTTCCAATCCCTGACCATGAAAAAGAGAAACAGGTGTCCACATAAGGCATTGAAACAAATTGTTGCAGAATTCTTTTTACTAAAAATCACTGGCTCTAACGATAGGTTTATATATATGTAATCACTAATCATGTCATCAATATATACTGCATTCACTATACATTCCCTCCCGGATTGTTTTTACACAGTTAGTAGATAAAATGTTATCTATTACTAGAGCCACGATTTTATGGCGAAAAGATTTTTGCAACATTTGGTTTCGATGCGTCATGTGCATACCTGCAGCTCTGCTATACCGTCTGTGATTGGATGATTTTACTTTCACTGGCCTTGGCAAATTGTAGACGTACAGACTCACAATAATCTTATTCTGATTGGTGCAGTCAAATGAGAAACGCGTCTGAACATAGACACGCTGCCAATAACTTTGAAACAGAACTGCCGATGTGCACGTGAGTCACTGAAACAAAGTGGGGCAAAAATCTTTTCGCGACAAAATCGTGGCCCTATCTATTACACAAATAAAAGTTTGTAATAAAGTTTAGTTTGTCAAAGTGTATATGTAATACTGTTGCAGTTGCAAACGATTAAAGGCCATCATTGAGCGTTTTAAAATCCTTTAGCAGCCCATAATAACTAATTTCAGTGTAAATTATTTCACTTGAGTAAGTCACTTGGTTTTTTGTTTTTCGTATGTTTCCGTAACTTGCGAATTTTGACTTTGACATGCTGCTATGAGAAGACTATAGCCCGGTTTCACCAACCTCTGTTAAGCGTTTAACATTCGTTAAAGAAGATTAACAGAAGATTTTACACGTTAAATCGTCTGTTAATCCTCTGTAACAAATGTAAAATGCTTAACAGAGGTTCGTGAAACCGGGCCTTAGAGAGCTAAAAATTATTACAAGTGGGAATGTTGTCACAAGTAACGTTTATAAAACGAATATTATGCCGTACAAATATAAAGTTATGAATTTTCGAATGGGTACAAAATATAAAAGCGGGCAACGATCTCTGACAACCCGAGAAGCGCATCAACTTCTGACCAACATAAACGAGTGAGGTGAACTTGCGGAACACCAACTTTGAAAACGTAGAAAAGGTACATTCTGTGGTCAAAGATGCCTGCTTGCATCTCCCTGTCAAAGTATCGAGTAAGCCAGAAAGGACGTGTCTTGAAAGCGATGTTATCCTTTGTATCGCGGGGCCGCGTTGCACCGGACACCGTGGCACATGCCACACACGCGAGCAGTAAAATCGTCCCGCGAAAATATTTCAGCTCGGCGAGGAAAATTGATGGCGCGCCATCGCTTGCAAAGGACAGCGGTGCCTCGACCTCGGGACTGGGATTTAATAAAAGGCGACTACTTGCAGAGTAAGTAGGCATTATCCGTGGGTGTCGCCCGGCTGGCAGCTTTACTGCGGGGCATAAACACGCCAACTCTCATAGGCGCAATAAAAGTTGCCTCGGCGACACGTATTGTGCAGCTGATACGCGCCCTCTTCTGGCCAATGCATTATTCACCAGGGACCAGCGTACACAGTAAAAAATGTCTGTACTATTTAAAAATACTCTTTAGAAACTGGTTTACAAAAAATCTTTTTGTAAGTTTACAAAAATATATTGTAAACTTTACACGAAAAGCTAGGAAGTGTGTCCCCATTTACAAGTATTTTTGTATATTTACAAATTTGTATAAATAAAAAAAATAACAGAACGTTGACAAAGAAATTATTTTACACTTTATTAGAATAATTTGAAGTGGCACAAAATATGTTTTGGCAACAAGTTTCTAAGAAATTTTTCTGTAAATCTACACAAAATTTGGAAAATTTTACACGCTGTCAAAGGTAATTTTGTTCCACATTAAAAATATCCTTATTAAAATTTATCCATTTAGTAAACGTCAATATTTGTAAAATGTATACCGCTGTAAAAGTCTGTGATATTCTTGTTGTAGTGGTAGTTTATGGTAGAAGTACGAATTTTTTTTTACTGTGTACGTGCGCGGGCCACCGCACAGATTCGAAAATAATCGTAACCGTAGTCAACACAATAAATCTCTGTTGCACCAGTTAATTCGCCGCCCCCTTCCCCCTCTGCAGCCTACCAGTGTGTATTGGCGATCGGCCGAACTGATGTCTCGCCTCGTGAAATAAAAAATGCAGGAGGATAAAGGCAGGACGAGACGGGCTGGCTCTGCGAAAATAATTGCCATTACGTCGACGCGACGCCCGTCTGCGAGTCTCTCTCTACAACAGCCGCGGTACCCCTGAATGGCCCGCAACTTTGCCTACACCTACCGAGGCGTGCAGGAAAGTACGATATCGAGCGGACGACAGAAATACTCAATTGTCAATCAAATCTGATCTACTCATCAAAATTCGATGATATTTTTTTAGTAAATACTTTATCTGCGGACGTTTATTTATATATCTCTATGCGGTAGAATGCTTTACTTTCGAGTAAAAAATTAAAAATTGTTGTTAGATAAATAAGGGCTTGAAACCACAATATTTACAAAAAATGGAAAACTGTAATTTTATATGATAATATCTTTGTCACTATAATAACAGAATTTCAAAAATACTCGTGGTTTCATTTGAAAATAACTTTACTATCCGAAAATATCTGCGTACCTTCATACCTTTCCATACCCCTTAGACGAGTAACATTTACTCGTGTCAAAGAAGTCACAAGGGCGCCTTCTCGATCTACTCCTCGCTACCCTGCTCTCATGTTCACAGACGAAACTCACCATATTGAGATAAAAATAGATAAACAATAGACATAACCAGAACCACAGCTAAGTGATACCGAATACACATTGTTCAAAACACATAAGAAAGAAGCACAAACTAAATATTACCTAAACTATAGTTAAAAGTACGTGTACAAAAGTGCTGCAATCGTATCATTTGCTAGTGTGTGGTAGATAAATAAACGAAAAAAAAAAAAACACAGGCTAAACGCCACAATCACTCTACCGTTGCTAGCAGTGGGCCGGTATTTATTGTGGCCTGCCACAACACCCAGAACATTCTCATTACTCGCTAACAATGCTCTGGCCTCGCTATTTAGTTTTGCTGTGGTTTCGAAAATATGTTCTTAATCGCAAATTAATACACATATCAAAAATGTATTCTTATAGTTTTAACACTTAAATATCATCGTTTGTGCCTGCATTTTTCTGTTGCAATACACCAAACGGATTTTTAGACTTTTGCCTCTGAAATATCACACATTTTGTTGTCAAAATAAACCAATATGAAGCAAAATATATTTTTTTTTGCTAGCAAACGGTAAATTAATTTAGAAAACGCTCTGGCAAAATTGTGTATCGTATGACTGTGCACAGTTTCAAATTTTTTCAAAGGATTTGGTTTAAAAATATTAGAGTTATTTGCAATTGTTTGAAATAAATGAAAAATCATGGCCTTAATGTAAGCCGAAATTTCCAGGTGTTGCGGCAATATTCAGTCACGTCTGAGCTGAGTGCCTGTCAAGGATGACTGACAGGTGCCCACTCATTCAGAAGACTCGTGACGTCAGCCAGGCACGAGCAGTCGGTGTCGTCTGTGGCGGGAAGACGGGGGAGGAGGAGGGGCGCAGACCGCCACATCACGGCTGGAACTGGAGGTAGTGAGCAGAGGAGGGGCGGGTGGCATAGCCCATCAGGTCCTTAGCATAATGTCACCGAGAGTGCCCGTCTTGTTAAAATATTTATTCTAGTGTCTATAATGTCGATAATTTTCACAGCATAACTGACACCACAGGTATAGTTAATAATGATTTCCGAAAAATCGAATATTCACTGTCGCTCAAGTATATCAAGTATCATCTCGATTCTGTACATATTGCAGCCACTTCACTGCAAATGTTTCATTGTGTCATAAGCAGATCCTATATGTCAGTTCTCAAATCTGTTCCGTTGCCTGAATATGGGAACTGGTATCAGTTCCCGAAACGTCTTATGTCTTATCGTCGAACGGAGCCTACTATCATCGTCGGTGTTATATTCGTTGTGTTGTCTTGTCTTGTCTACAACAATTTCCGTAGCTGTTTTCATTTGTGTTGTCGGCGTTGTCTTTGTCCGTCATTGCCGTCTATTTCATGCAACTTGCTTGATCCTTTTCCGTTCCGGCTTTTTTTCTTTCGTTTCTTGGTTTCCATTTTATACCAACTATAATCATCTTTCGAAATTATTCGCATGTTGTTGACTACAGATATTTCTGGCTTCCATAATTTGTTTCTTTCTGTTTTTACTGCTCATTTTCTCGTGCGTGGTCCTTTTGTGTATTTGTAGGTCTTCTGCGACTTATCAGCATTCATTAGCAGTGGCGTATACCAAATAAAACACTTTAGTTTGATGTTATGTGGTTATTATTTGCACCACGAGAAATAACAGATTTTACGTTCTACTGTGCACATAACTTCGAAGGGTCATTGGGAAATTAAATATGTAAAGTCGAAAGTAAGTCAACAACATATTGTAAATTATTACACGAAGTGGAAAGAAATGTCTTGCTCTAAGTACGTTTTACTAATTTTTGCTTTATTATAAATTGTATGTTTCAAATAACTACTGGAATCATCGAAGCTCTTTGATAGTACACTAACCTAATTTTAGATATGGTACAATATGTGTATATATATATACACACACACACAAATATATACACACGCATAACACATATACACAAAACATAAAGATTTTGTAACATACAAATTTGATGTAGCTGTTATATACTTTAGTAGAAAAGTGAACAGTAAAACTGTTTTAAAATAACTTTCACGCGCAATTATTTCACGCTCCGTGTTTACTTACACAAATAGGACCGATCGCTAGCAAAAAAAAAAAAATATATATATATATATATATATATATATATATATATATATATATATATCAGCTCTGTTTACTGTATTCTACTGGACGTGTGGCAGTATGCAAGCAGCTTTAAATTTTATTTGCTTTCGAAACACTCATATGCAATCTCAGACTGTCGCTCTATAATATATCCTCACTTTATAACTTGTTCCGCGTGTTCGCTTCTGTCAATAAACAAGATAATTATGTGAATCTTTCTTGGCGATCTTTACAACGTAACAGCACACTTGCCACGCCACTTAAAACTGCATCGTTACAGCAAGCCAATCTAGAGACTATTGCCCGACTTCCTCAAGAAGTGGATTCTCACGTGGCTTGATTTTCTGCGTTCAGCTGTTTCCTTGTCTGTATACCTTCGCGTCGCTTCGGTGAATGAACTTTACTTATTTATGTATTTTAGAATGGCGAAGTTATGGCATTTTACCTTCTCTCACACTTGACCGTCTACAAACCTCCTCATATTACATTTACACTTGAATAGTTTTATACACAAAAATAGAAATACGTACAAACACTAAGTCTACCAACGGTATGTCTAGGAAACTATTACTGATAGTACAGAAGAACACCAACGCGAAACAATAAAGAATGAACATTAAAGACGTGTGTCCAAAAAATTATTTAATTTGTAAACAATAGAGCTATAAATTAAAAATAATGGCCAAAACAAAAAACTACCTAAGACAATTTAAGTTAATAGAAACACAGTAGACACTTAATCTAGCAAATAATATTCACGTGAGTTTAGATATCTATACATGCATTACTAATTTCAAACATATGGCCTAAAATTAAAATTAGTTTTTGTTTTCTGGACTTATCTTGACAGACGTATAGATTTCTGTGCACCACGTTCAAAAGCTGGGAGTGTTGGCGAGTTCCGCGAGTTGGCAGGTAAACTGTTCGAAGCTCGAGCAACACAGACCGTAAATGACCTTGAGAAGGAATGAGATTTGTGGGTAGGTATACTAAGCTGTTGAGGTGTTTTAGATCTTGTGTTGAAGTGATGATTCCCTAAAGTCTCCAGCCTACTTGTCAAGTATTCAGGAGCGGCATCCGGCGATCAAAGCATTTTATAGGTCAGAGTCAGACTGTGATGTAAACGTCTGTCGTTTAGACGAAGCCAGTTTAATCTATCCAAATACAGTGATACATGTTCTCGTGGCTTAAGGTCAAACATAACACTTTACTCATATGAAGTACGCAGCATTAAGGGAGTCAGAGCACGCGAATCACGCCTCAAACTAGCCTCTAGACTCAAGTTGTTAAAATGGCATGCTGTCTTCTCGCCGATAGATCGCCTCTATGACACTGCGTTTAGATCTGAAATTGTCTGTTTGTGACGTAATGAAAAAAAAAAGTGTACTGCGAAGATTCTGCACAAATATTGGCATACCTAAGAATGACCACAAAATGTGAGTGAGTGAGAGATTTTGGTCAGCGCTTAACAACGAGGTCTTAAGAGCTGGTGAGGGGTGACATGAGGTGAGTATGGAGCAACACCGGAATGAAGGGGCGGGGGAAACGGGAGATCCCCGAGAAAACCCGCCGACCAACGGCATCGTCCGGCACGATTCCCACATGCGAAAATCCGGGGACCGATCCCACAGGGAATCGAACCTGGATCGCCTCGGTGAGAGATGACCACAAAAACCTACGTTTTTGTTACATTCGGCCTGGAGGTGAGTGGGTTTTACGGCCATTTAACAACGAGGTCTTAAGAGCCTATGAGGTTGAAGTGAGGTGAAGGGACAACACAACCGACATTCAAGAGCCAGGATTCGAACCCAGGACTTCTAGCACCTAGTCTGGCGCTTAACCGACTACCCTGAGGAGGCCGGCTTCGATCGGGACAAAATTTAATATTTGAAGATTTCGGTAAATTTGAAATGCAGAACCCACTTTTTATACTATTTCTAAGCACACGTTACCCACATAAAGTGCCCCTCTTGTCTGCGGCTTTTTTTTTTTTTGTGCTATCGGAGATGCATACAAATAGAAGAATGAGTTTGTCGCGAAAAATTTTCTGCGTCATTTTGTTTTAATACCTTGCGTGCACATCGGAAGCTCTGATTCATTCATGGTTCTTGGCAGCCTTTCCTTTATCCCAGACACATCTCCTATTTGACTGCACCAATCAGAATAACGTTGTTGTGCCACATAGTACATCTGCCAATTGTCAATAGAACCCCTTAAAATCAAGATAGGATTAAAACACGCAATCAGTGACCACGAGTAGATACATGCAAAATTTGCGTTATCATTTGGTGGCAGACTAAACTTCACTTTCCTATACATAACCATTATAATCTGCGATTCAATTGGCCACAAACTTTTATGTGTTGTCATTTACGTGTGTTACGTTTGTACAGAGACTGGCCTCTGCCGTGTAAGCATTCACCAGTAAACATAATGAAATGGAAAAATCACATCAAAACCATTTATCACTGTCTACGACTTGAAGCATATAAAAACCCATTACAAAAAATGTTTGTACTTAAAAAAAATTTCTAATGTTTTTTGTTACTCTTAGCGATTTTTTTTTTAAATATTTTATAATAGGTGTACATATATACTTCAGAAGCCGTAGACAGTGACCTGTAGTTTTCGTGTGATTTTTTATTTATAATGATTTATTGATACGATCTTTGAAAGAACTGTGCAATGGGAATGCATGACTGGATTCAGTTTCTTGGACGTACTCCATTGCAAATTGAACAACCCGATTCCATTTTGGAATTTCTTGTTGTGTATGTATCTTGCTGACTAAGCATACTCTGCTTATATTATGGTTTTCTTTTATTTCTTTAGTTTTCTTTGACAGTTGTTCAATTTGCAATGGAGTACGTCCAAGAAACTGAATCCAGTCAATGATTTATTGGTTTTCAAGTTTTGTATGAAGTAAAAATATGCAAATTTTGACTTAAAAATGTCACTGTGGGAAAACTGGCTGAGCTAAACTTTTTTTAAAGAGGAAAATGTACTTTCAAGTTAATGTCTACAAAAGTAAAATTACTTTATTCAAAATAATGATTTTTCCACGCTTGAACGCCTTTAAGGACCTTCGCGATTCTATGTCCTGCTTGGGCTCGTAGATTTTAATTGCACGCAGATGAATAAGATTTGCAACGGTATAGTATTATTTCACGTGTTAAAAGCCAAAGAATTGAATTAAGGATGCGAGATGTACTTTTCTCATTTATTAAAACTGAGCTTTGAAGCCTAAAATATACCATTTTAGCTATTTTCGCGATTTTTATTATTTAAAGACATGCAACAGGAATAAAGGCCAATGTGGCGTCGATGGATAATAGTGTGTTTAAAATTCCTGAAGAAAAAACGTATTCCCATAACAGCTACGTACGGAGGTAGGAGTGCTCGCGGAAACATTAATTTTACAGAAGAAACCATTAAAACTACTTATCTAACACGCTATTCGTGAACTGATGTCATCTAGGTAAGATAACTGGTTTTGTAACATATTTTTCTTCTAACGGTCTGCACTGAATGCGTTGACATAGCCCGGCGTCACTTTTCATGTTACGTTCTTCAGAACGATCTATAGCGACAAGAAAACCCGTCATCCTAGATTAAGAGCTAGTAAAACAGATGTGGCCCATTCGTCTTTGGCATCGGCATCCACTACAAGGATAAAAAACATTTGTTTGGCAAGGAACTGGATATCACCTCGTTTCGCTTGACAGCAAACTTCTCTAAACACCACGAGAACACGCTGCAGGTGCAATAAAGCAATCGTAACCACCCATCTAAAATCGACTCAAATAAAACTGCAGCGTACAGCACAAGTGGAAAAAAAAAACTTCACTATCTTTTGCGCAGATGACGTAAATGCCAGTTGTCTGCCGTAAGTGCTGTCATAAATATCTTTCTAACTCTTCAACCAAAACAGTTATTTATAAAATGCACGTGAGAATGATTTACAGACATTTACAGTGGCTGTTTTTCAGCGTGTACTTAACTCACGTAACGTCTACTTGATGTTCAGTAGTTAGCATAAAGGACTACATCGCTGTAGGTGGCCGATTTGAGTCCGGCTCCTAAAATAGACACCTGGTTTCCGTTACGTTAGGTTCGTCCGCAAGCCATCCCGCTGCTTACCGTATGTACGACAATAAAATATTTTGATAATAAACAGTTTGACATTCTTGATTTAAGAGGAGTCCTTCGCGGGGTTAAATTTCCACCTTTGACGTGTGAGAACAGTGGAGCTATAAGAGCCAGAGTACCACGCTAGACGGGAAACATATCGCCTCTATTCACACCGCGCCAAACTGGCGTGCAAGGTTTACGTTGTAGTCTTTTTTCTACGGGACTCTAAGCGGTGACCCTAATATTTTATATTTGGATAGTATGAAGTAAGACCAACGCATGCCTCGCACTTTACACTTTACGAATTCAGGTAATATTTTCGGAGTTACAACAGTCGGAAAACCCCCGTTTTTAGCAATTTTGAGAGGACCGAAAATCATGTTTCTAAGACACGTGCTGCATTTTTTAAAACATAGAAGCATAGTTTCAAGTGTGTGTTCTTTTCGTACATAAACATAATATGAATAAGTTAAGTGGTTTCGCGTAAAAAAGAATACACGTGACACGCTGTAACGCCGTCCATGCGCCAGTCGAGGACTCCTTAAGTCAGTAGGACGTTACCCTACGTCAAAAACTTCTCCAACTTCCTATTCCAGGTAAGCCAAATAGCTAACTGATATATTTAATGCAACGTATATAAGTTTATACCTATAAAACTAATTATACATATATCATAGTCACGGTGCAAGGATACTGAACATCAACAAGTTCAAAAATTATATTATAAAATCAGGGAATGAAAAAAAAAAACGCTATCCATTTTCCTATCAACATAGGTTGGATTTTAATAATACACAATAATGTGTATTCATTTCCCTAAGAATTCATCAATATTAACTCTAAACTGGAAACTATGAATATTCAACGTTTTCCATTTACATTCCACAGATTCAAGCTGTTGAAACTGCCTCACCGTGAATCTGTCTAAAACTACACTGCCCTGCTTAGGAAGAAGGCAATAACTACAGCAAAAAATAAAAATGGAGTTTTTGTATCGATGGATTCGTCTTGAAGTTCTGCATCGTTTACACTGACAGAAAAGTATTGTTGTAGTTGCCATACTTCTGTTAAAATAAGGACAACAGTCCAGTTAGGTTGTGAGTACTATCTGGTTTGTTCCTATAACAATATGTTCTGTAGAAGTAACAATATGTTTTGGAGAAGGAGTAAACAGCATCTTTCATTTCCGGACAGAACATATTGTTACTTCTACAGAACATATTGTTATAGGAACAATGTAGAATGTAACAACCTAACTGGAGTGTTGTCCCTATTTTAACAGAAGTATGGCACCCGCAACAATACTTTTCTTTCAGTGTACACACCAAAAACGCAGTCAAATAAATTGTACGTAGAAGATGTAGGTAGCAATTGGAAAATTTATATTCGTTCATTGTCTGCTGTTCCACTGAGAAGCAGCAAGTTGACTAGTAGTCGGAGGCTTGAGTATGTATAGTACATTGAATTCTAGCCTGCAGGTCATTGAATTCGCGAAATTTTCCAGTCCCTAGATATAGGGAGAATATACTTACTGCCTTTGTAGTTTTTCCAGGCTTAGCAATGACAGAAGGCAGTGAGTGCATATTCTTTGTAATGATATCGTTTTCTTAATTTGTAATATGATGGTGGTATTCTAAGCAATACTATAAACCATGCAGTAGCTTTGACTCCATTTATATTTATTGATTCAGTAATGGGTACGTACATTGTTTAAAAAAAATCGTTTTAAGTAAATAAGGAACATTTCAATTTTTATTGCAGAAATGGATTTATAAAATATGTTTGCACTATAATAACATATATGCAAACCTATTTGGAATTGATAAATGCATGGGATTGAGACATACCTTTAACTTCTCTTTTCTCAGCTGTGCTGTTGTAGTTACTTCTTTCTTCCTAAGCAGGGCAGTACAGATTTCATGAGCGAAATAAATCCACGGATTGATAATAAGGAATATTCATTTATTGAATAAGTACGAAAATTGTTACCTTGAAGTATAAATCATTCATCCTCTCGAAAGTCGAGAGACTCGGGCCCGTGGCCTTAAGGGCGCGGCTACCGCAATTTTCATCGCCATTTTTTTTATTTATACTAGATATTTTTTTCTTATTTTAGACACAAAATTTGACTTAATTTGGCTCTTGTGAAATTTTTTTTAATCTGTCATAGTTTTCGCGTAATGGCTTATTAAAGTAATATTTTAAATGTTTCCGTTTTGACGACTACACTAAAACCAACAGATATACCAAACTCAAAAAAATCACAGTGGATAAAGACATTGCAGGCTACAAAGACATGCTCATAAAATTTAAGAATAAAAATTATTTGAATTTTTAAAAAATGCTGAAACTGAAAATAAAAATTTAAAAAATTCAATAATTCTTTTAAAAATACAAATAATTTTTATTCTTTAATTTTATGAGCATGTCATTGTAGCCTGCAATGTCTTTATCTACTGTGATTTTTTTTTAGTTTGGTATATCAGTTGGTTTTAGTGTAGTCGTTAAAACGGAAACATGCAAAATATGACTTTAACAAGCCATTACGCGAAAACTATGAGAGATAAAAAAATTTCACAAGAACCAAATTTAGTCACATTTTGTGTCTAAAATAAGAAAAAAATATCTGGTACAAATAAAAAATAAAATAATGATGATAAAAATTGCGGTAGCCGCGCCCTTAAGGGCGCGGTTCATCTCAGTAAGAAAAGAAGCCCTGAAAGAAATAATTGTCGTGGAAATTTTGTGCACATTGCGTTCATATTAACTGTGTTAAAGTGCTACAAAATCATAATTTTCAATTTTTATGAAATATTGTTAGTTTTGTAGATGATACTTCTGAGTACATTTTATTTTTACGAAACAGTTTTAGCTCTCATAGTTTTCTCACAACGGGGTGTCAAAGTCAAAATTTGCGTGTTACGCTGCCATGCAAATAGTGAAAACCAACTGACCTACATAAACAAAATAAGTCACCGTGAACTTACATCCCATAAGCTATTAAATAATACATTAAAAAATCCACAACGTAATATTTTTAATAAAAAAAAAAACAAATCGCAAAAGTACAAAAAAAAGTTGCAATTTCAGATTTTTTTTTTAATACAAAAACTGGTCGAGGGATTTTTTCAAATGTTTAATTACGTAGCCCATAGTATGTTATTTCACTGCGAATTATTTCACATACGTAAGTCTACCGGTTTTCACTATTAACATGGCAGCAGAATATGCAAATTTTGACTTTGACGCACTGTTATGAGAAAACTACTCCAGCTAAAATTGTTTCGTACGAGCAAACTGCACTCACAAGTATCGTCTACAAAACTAACACTATTTCATGTAAATATAAAATTATGACTTTATTGCACTTGAACATCCTTAAGGGGCGGTTCACCTCAGTTTTCAACGTCTTTTATAATTTTTTTTATTGGTACCAGATATTTTTTTCTTATTATAGACATAAATTGTGACAAAATCTTCCTCATAGGAAATTTTTGTATCTCTTATAATTTTTGCGGAATGAGTCGTAAACGATAAAATTTGCACCTTACGGTTTAATGCACGCCACTAAAACCAACTGACATACCAAACCGAAAAAATTCACAGTGTATAACAATGTTGTAGGCTGTGATTTGACACATATTAAAATATATAGTTTTGCAGATATTTAAAAAATTGTTCATATTTTTTAATTTTCATTTCAAAATTCAGAATTTTTTATTAAATACAAAAATATATTTTTTTATTTATGTATGTCAAATCATAGCCTACAAAATTTTTATACATATCGCGAATTTTTTTCGGTTTGGTATGTCAGTTCGTTTTAGTGGCGTGCATTAAACCGTAAACGTTTACGACTCATTACGAAAAAACTATAAGAGA
>PNEQ01074168.1:15027-40233 GCA_003012365.1 Medauroidea extradentata
CCAACACCTCCACAAGACGATCCGGGCTAGACACGGAGGAGTCGGTCTCCGGATTTTCGCAAGTTGGAATCGTGCCTGACGACGCCGCTTGTCGGTTGGTTTTCTTGGGGATCTCCCGTTTCCCCGCCCCTGCTTCATACTCACATCATGTTACCCTCTCACCAGTGCTGAAGACCTAGATGTGAAGTGCTGACCAAAATATTTTCACACTCTTCACTTAACACATAACATTCAGAGTTTTCCAGTTCTTTTTATACTCTGATAAAAACATCCCCTAAACACTTTATGAAATCCCGCTGAATTTATCGGGGATTCCACTAAGTTGGCAACACTGCTGCTATGCGGTGAGCAACGCGGCTACCCTGCGTCGGTTTGGAACGCCCACGGCGGTCTCCGGTTCATACTCCGGCCCTCCGAGCTGAGCCGGCGAGCCATCACGTCAACAAGCCGTTGGCCGAGATACTGCCCCGTCGTAGCACCCTGTCCTGCCCTACCTCGCCGGCTCGTAAAAACACGCGCGACGGCCGAGCACAGCGGGGGACGGGTTCGCCCGCGCCGACATGCACCGCTGGACGCTCTCCAGCGACAATAAAACAATAATTAAAATGCACTGGTGCTCCACTGACGACGAGAGAGAAAGATATACACGGAGAATATATCAATGAAGAAATCTATATGCTCTGCTCCGACGTCCATTGACGTGTGGCCGTCTGATTTCTAGCGGCGTACCCACGAGAGGACGACTCGGGTCCTTCTGATTTCGGTTTTCCACGGTTTCTCGAAATCGCTCCAGGTAAATGCTGGGATGGTTCATTAAATGGCTATGGCTGACTCATCTCCCAACTCCTGTCATTGTACCAAGTTGTCTGTCATTCGTCTGTAATGACCTCGCTGTCGACGAGACGTAAGCCAACATTTCCTTACCTCTTTCTAATCTCCGTGCGAGGTAGTAATAACCATCTCACCAATCAACAGCCCTGTGATGGGTTAGCAACCAAGGCCCACTTTGACGAAGCCGATCCCTATCCAATCACTACGAAACCACGCCATGGTGAGTCCCTTCACTACGCAGACCAGATAAGCGTTCTTTCATAGACAGAGCCAGTGATTTTTGGTGAAAAGAATTATGCAACATTTAGTTTCAAAGACTCGCGTTCACCTCGTGGTTATTGACAGTGTGTATTTGTAGACAGGCGTCGCTTATTTGACTGTACCATTGAGAATACGGTTACTGAGACACCGCACGTCTATGATTTGTGGATGGAACACGAAGACGTGAGTTAAGGGTGTTCAGTGCGATAAAATCATAATTTTATATTTCTATGAAATATTGCTAGTTTTGTAGACGATACTTGTGAGTACAGTTTCCTCTTACAAAACAATTTTAGCTTTCATAGTTTTCTCATAACGGTGCGACAAAGTCAAAATTTGCTTGTTCTGTTGCCATGCAAATAGTGAAAACCAACTGACCTACCTGAATAAAATAATTCACTGTGAAATTACATCCCATGAATTATGCAAAAAAAGTATTTAAATGACCATAACGTAATACTTAGATTTTTTTTTTTAAATTGCAAATGTACAGGAAAAAGTTTAAAATTGAGCCATTTTTTTAAAATACAAAAACAGTTCACGGATGTTTTTAAAAATATTTTATTACGTAGCCCGTGGCACGTTTTTCCACTATGAATTATTTCACTAACGTAACTCAATTGGTTTTCACTATTTGCATGGCAGCAGGACATGTCAATTTTGACTTTGACAAACATTTGTGAGAAAACTATGCGAGTTAAATTTACTTTGCAAGAGGAAACTGTACTCACAAGTATCGTCTACAAAACTAACACTATTTCATAGAAATATAAAATTTCGTTTTTATCGCACTTGAACACCCTTAAAAACAGCCAATCACTGAACACGAATCAGAGCTGAAGGTGTGTACGCGAGGCACTGAAACTAAATGTTGCATAATTCTTTTCGCCAAAAATCTCAGCCTCTATTCACAGAGCACCGAAAACTTCGAGTCTTCCGGCGCGCTAAACGGCAACAGCTGCCCGTTCGGCTGAGCGAAGATGACTTCCACACCACCGCGGTCCCAATCTGTACTGAAATCATCAAAACTGTTCTTCACAGGATACAACTTTAAAAATGACGGCATTACTAGTGGGTAAAAAAATAGTTTATATAAAATCACATTTTCACGACATGTAAGAAAGCACTTGTCCTTATAGTTTCCTGTGGGAGTCATGTTCGATTACAGTTCTGATCTCCTGATAGTACATTTCATTCCACGCGGCATCCTTCGCCTCTTCGGGCAGCTGTTGTGAATTTGTGTTGATGTTACAATTGGGAGTATTTACGCACGTCATTCCGAAATAACCAGCCCGTGTCACTAATTATGCTGAAGTTTTCCTTAATTTCTTCCTTTTTTCCAAAATTTTACCAGGTTTAACTTGAAAATATTTCATTTAGGACTTAGTTAACTGCTTTCCATTCCACTATTCATATTTTATACGAAATATTAAAGCAAAAATATATTAACTAAACCAATTAAAATTAACGTAGAAATTATTTCTCACTTTGTAATAAAGACGTGTTTTGTCTAATAATTCGCACCTTTAATAAAATGTAACATTTATGTAAAAGATCATTGCCGATAATTCGTCATACGAAAAAGAATATTTTTTTAACAAACCAGGTAAGACAACATCTTAAGGTGGTCGCCTGAGAGAACGTATTTTGCGCCTTCGAGGCGTAGAAGAGCACAATCAGTAAGGACGAGACAGCATGTGCATCCCGCCTACTCCTAGTCCCTAGGCGCAAGTCACTGAACTGGCGTGCAATCTCCTTGCACGTGTGAGACGTTCAGTGGTGACCCGGTCATTTTACGGCGTATTATTACAATCAAATGTTTATTCTATACACCCGTATCTTTTGAAATATTCTGCGTCGAGATTTACAAACACCTAAAAACACCGCAAAAGCTCTCATTTTCGACTTTTAGAAAATATGCTGTCAGTCCACGGGTCCCTATTTATGCCATTTACAGTAAGTTTTATTTTATAAATCCCGAAAGAGAGCAGACATCGCAAAACCGTTACATAGAAATGTTAAAAATTGTCAGTACCGTGTAGCCTAATTTTTTGAAACATAAGTTATTAATATTTTGTTTAGTTACTGACTTTAAGTAAATTTAATGAAGTCGATAATTAGCCAAAAGTATAGTAACTTTTGTTTAAAAAATTGTAGGTTTCATATTTGTTTGCTACATCCCATGATTAAACAAATTTAACTCTCAAAAACATCATGCATAGGAACCCGTGGCCTTAATGAGAGGTGAACTTTAAATGGGTATAAGCTCGTGTAACGTTCCTTAAATGCTATTCCTAAACATTCAACACTCATTAGCTATCAGCAGTTTTCGAATATCTTCTAACGGCTGAAGTTCTGCCCCGCGACCGGCGGTCTGGGCAGACGGGCACCTTAAGTGGGCACTTGACGGAAAATTTTATTGTTTCAAACATGTTTATATTTGTACATAATATTGTTTGTTTTGATGACATACAATGTGACTATATTATAGTGTAACGAAACATTTCTGGATTTCATAATTTTTTATAATGGCATTTCAAAGTCAAAATTTGCATAAAACGGGTTTATGCTTTAAAGGAAAACCAGCTGACTTACCGAACTGAAAAAAATTCACACCGAATAATTAAGGCGTGGACTACGAGGTCTCATATATAAAAACCAAAATTTTAATTTTTTTTGTACTTTAAAAAAATTCTTGAATTTTCTAAGTTTTAATTCCAAAATTAGGTCAGCATTGGGGCAGATTTACACGGATTTAATGAACGGTTAATCGGCTTACGGCAATCTGGAAGTGTAACGCGGGAGATGTAAAGACAGCGCTCCGCGGGGGCGGGCGGAGAAAACACCAGGGTTTAATTACCGGCAAGGGGGCTGGAGAATGGGCGGGACGCGCCCGGTAGCCGGCAGTTATATCTTCGTTAACCGAGCATGTCCCGCGCGGCCAGATTCGTGAGGAGTTGCTACACGGCTTGCGAGATATGCGACATGAGGGGCAACTAGTTACAACCGCACGTCGGCCACATAAACTGCAAGAAACGTGGCCACGCCCACTTGCGCTTGCCTGGTGCACGCCGTGGTGAGGCTGTGCGTTACGGCGCGGGCAAAATAAATGAAGCCGCGAAGTTACACCGTTGTTCTACGGAAGAATGGAAACTTATTGCCAGCCACACGAGTCTGTGTATTTCATACGAATTTTGAAGAGAAATAAAGTTTAAATGACTTTAAAATATTTTTTTTACAAATTAATGTTTTAAGAATTATTTTTACAAACATAGGTACTCAACGATATGCCGAAATTTAGGTACGTCAACGATTTTTTTATGCAAACAATTACTACGTGAAATTCATTTGTATCGTTAGAATAGTTTTTACTTTGGGTAAGTTACGAAAATAGTAAGATCGCTCATTTTACATGCGTTTGTATGAAATCTAGGGATCTTAATAATATCTTATTGGTAGGAAATTACTAACAATGTAATGTGAAAGAGTTGGACAGTGATTGATATAGTAAAAATTACGAATTTTTCGGTACAGAGCATAGTCTTGCGTGGTTTCTATTGTACCTCTTAACAGCACTGCAACAATGTCATGTACGTTGCCTGCTCGTCACACTGTAACGTTATCACAACGTTCTGTGATGTGGCAAGTATGTGCAGAACAGATTCAGGCAACGTGCCAACGTCTCGTGAAGGCAACGTCACAACGAAACCTTTCCCAACAGCTCATTGCCTGCAGAGCCCGGTATGTTTATTTCATACTGTATTAGTATGCTTCATATCCAGAGAATTTATTTATTGCAGGTTACATTTCGAACAGAGTCGCTGTATTTTAAAATGTTGAAAACATGTGTATTGAAATTGAGCATTTAGACTCATAATGAGTGACTCTGGAAAACTAATTAAATTGCTTCAATATAATTAAAAACGAAAATAAGACATAAAATATTATAAATTCACTGACTTAAAATACCGCTCACGCTAACACTAGATAATATAATTGTCGTCAGAAATGAAACGGAGTTGGTGGGTGAAGAATGTCACAACTTTAAAATTACCTGCTCCTTAAGTCGTTTAACAGTTAATTTTTTATCATTATTTTAGATCGACAAATACCTATAAAATTCACAGTTAGAAAACAGGTGGGCTTATAAAAGCATAATTTTTAACAGTACGGTTGATATATCTTGAAATGGTCACAAATATACTGCACTTTGCATGACTAGAATACTTCCAAAAACGGATACATAACATACTCGTAAAAATATTAATTATAAAAATTATGGACGCATTTTATTCTCGGTAAGAATTTGGCCCAGTTTGTTTCAGTGCTTTTGCGATCCTGCTTCACGGTTTTTGGTAGCGTGTCTTTTTGAAAAGCCGTATCTCATTCATTTGACTGAGCCAATTACAATAACGTTCATTCAACACCACACGTCTGTAATTTGCCGGTAGAATCCCTAGGCTCGTGAGAGTTCAAATATCCAATCACTGACCACGAAGTAGAACTGCAGATGTGCACGTAAGGCACTAAAACAAAGTGGGGTAAAATTATTTTCGCGAAGAACAGGATTTCTTAATGGACGACTTTAAAATAGGCGGAGCTTCAGTCAGGTGTGGGAAACAATTCCTATCTCCATGGATACCGCAGCCGAACATAACCTTCATTTAGCTGTTTGCCTTCACATGTCCCGGATTAAACGTACGTCAAGAAAATTGATTATTTGTTTAAATTTGCCGTTTTTTCAGGTAAACATTAATCTTATTTATTTGCGTATCTTAACCATGAAATTGAAACTAATATTTTTTTTCCTTTGCGTGCAAATCTATGAATGCGCAACATTTTTGCTTTCTGCAATTACCAACTAACAAATCAGCATGTTTGTAAACAAGCTCTGTTTCCCACAGTACTTTTCCCCTGTGGTGACGTCAGGGGGCGTGTACTTCAAGTCGTCCATTATAGCCTAATATCTGACATATAATAACGCATAATAAACGTTATTTGTCCAACGCCTGTCCCTTTCACGCTAGACAGAGAAAATGTGCGTAACTTATTTGTATACCAAATTTGATTTAGTAACAGAATTTAAATCTACAGTGCGCTATCCTATTGTCACATGGGGACTATTACCGGTAACGTAACTGTAAAGACTTTTCTTAAATACAAACCTCATTCACATTTTCAATAGGGGCATCAAAGCGTATTTACCACAAATTACTTCATGGTTTTGGCATTTTGCCAGAATACTGCTTGTGCTTCTGGACAGGGGATATAAACTAAGTATTTCCTTTCACTATTAGTTGGTAAACTAGCCTACTGAAGTCGCATGGATACAGCCTGGAGAGTCCTCGGCAGACACAGGGCAGGAGCAGTTTTCTAAGATCGGGCAGCAGTTGCTTGCAGAAGAAGCACGTGAGGAATAGCTTCAATTTTATTTTCTTGAACACGGTCGACGCCTCCCGAAACAAAGTGCGGCTGTGCGGGTGGCAGCTCTGTCGCTGGCCGGACGTAAATAACCGGCGAGGACGCCTCCAAGTGCTCGACACTCCGAGATGCAGACGGTGAAAAAAAAAAGTCCTTGTCGCGTCTTTGAGGACAGGATGTAGATTTGCAAAAAAAACAAGGCGATAAAACTCGCAGGATGTATAAAAGCATCGCGAAAGTGGAGAGCGACTGCTAAGTTGTCCTGGTTTCTAGTTGCCACCTGCTGCACTTGCGAACCTTGACCGTTCATTTTATGGAAAGTGTTAAGTACTGTTGGAACACTCTGAGCCAATGTCACAAAGCCATCATAAATAACTAAACTAGAGCCGCCCTGAAATGAGCATTAGTTCTTTGAGCTGATGAATTTGTTCTTACTATTTGCGGCAAAAATATTTCTTGACGACTTTCTTGCACCCGATCTTCGCGAGTGTGAGAAACGTGGCAGACATTGCCTTTGACAAGATATATATATATATATATATATATATATATATATATATGCAAACACCTCTTAAATTACTACGACCGAAGTTCAATGACGTCACAAAACAGGCAGAATTTTAAGTCTCGTATTGGTAACATAAATTATTCACAGTCAGAGTCCACCGCTTTGAATCTTCGGTTTAGTACCAAGCCGTGCTGAACGAGAATTATTTATACTCATTTGGGAAGTGGGTTGAATGGGGTATTTCTAGGGGTGCTCCTGTTTTCTCTCCCTTCATCATTGCTTCTCAGCTTCATTTCTATTTCATCTACTGCATACATATTTTGGCCTGGTCAGGACGAATTGAGTGGAGATCAGTTCTAAACAGCAACGACTAGTGAGCTTGTTGATAATGAAGTAAGGGGAGTATGGAGCAGCGGTATGGTAATGAGAAGAGAGGTCACGAAAATACCAGTCCGCCAGCATCAATATTTTTTCCACACGCGAAGTTCAGGAGCGACCTTTCTGCGAATCGAACCCGGATCGCCGTATCAAGAGATACCGGATGAAACTAACTTTACTATACGTAGGTTGTCTTAAGAAGTGCGCAGGTTTCGGTGCGTGATACGGGATGCCCACGCCATTTTGTTTTAATAGTATTTGCATACGTCCAGAAATAATATATTATAGTATTACAATAACAACGCACGCATTCAAAACAGATTTTTTTTTTCGTGTTGAATAATTAGTCAATGGTGGTTAACTTTTTAAGTTTGCATTTCCTGATGGCTGTCTATTAAAGCTGCAGTTGATTATGCAAAACTTAATGTACATATATTTGGACGTAAATGGATTTAGATGCTTTGTTGTGTAGTCTAACGATGTACCTAATTTCCACGGTGTCAAAAACACATTACTGAAACCCTTCCCCTCCTTTTTCATAATTCTCTATATTACCTAACAGAATACTTTTTTTTTTTTTCAAGAAAACCTGTTTAACACTAGCTCCAATTAGCATCGACTTCGCCCGAAGGCTGCAATGAAATGAGGGTTTTCATTTTCAACAGCCAAATAAACGAACCCATATACGTCCCCATTACCTCGTTTCAACCCATCTCCGCATCTCAAGAATGTTCTATTAAAAAGCTCCTTTTACATTATGAAAACCCGTTAAAAACTATACGTCACTTTTAATTATCTCTAAAGCAATAAAACAATAACCAGCACATAACTGGTCTCTCTTCTCTCGCGACGTTTCAGATCCTCTCCGCGAATTATTCCATCTGTTAGCGCGTCAGAAAACGCTTATGAGAGGACTCATCGACTGGCGCATGGACGGCGTTGCAGCGTGTCACGCGTATTCTTTTTCACGCGAAACCGCTTCACTTATTCATATTATGCTTATCTACGAAAAAAAAACACACACTTGAAACTATGCTTCTGTGTTTTCAAAAATTCAGCACGCTAGTTAGAAACATGATTTTCGGTCCTCTCAAAATGGCTAAAAACTATTTTTTTTAGACTGTTGTAACTCCGAAAATATTACCTGAATTCGTAAAGTGCAAAGCGAGAGGCGTGCGTAAGTCTTTACTTCATATTATTATAAATAAATAAAATGTTGTGGTCACGGCTTAAAGTCCCGTAGGAAAAAGACTACAACGGAAACATTGCACGCCAGTTTGGCGCGCTGCGAATAGAGGCGATATGCTTCTAATCAGCGTGGGACACTGGCTCTTATCGCTACGCTGTCCCCACGCGTCAACGGTGGAAATTGGACAGCGGCGAAGATTCCTCTCAAGGGCAGCTTTATGCTTAGAGACTCAGAAGCAACGAGGCTGTAAGGGCGCATCAAAAGCCAATTCGCCATAACGAGCCTAGCACTGAACTAGCCTGCAAGATTACCACCGACCCATTTTTACCAAGGGGCTGTAATCATTGACCATAAAATATATTGGTGAATAGCCTGTAGCAAAGTTCAGTCCACGTTTATATGTGCGTGTAGCTTACACCAGGTAAGTACATTTTGAAGCATGGCAGTCTTAAAATGCCAAATTTAGCTATTTTGGAGAGCTTAGAAACAGTGTTTTTAATGACACAGTGTCTTGACAATGACATTTCGTCCTTATAAGAAGTGCTTTTTCTTTCCATACGTTGGTACATCGGGAACATGTCAAATATTTCCGTAAAAATTCGTTATTACCCGAAAATTAAAAAGTATTTATAACACAAAAGACAAGTGCTGACTACTATTTTATTTAGTTCAGTTCTTCAAAAAGTTTTTTTTTAAACACATTCCTAAAATGTTCTAATAAAATAAATAATTCCACGTAAACTAAATTGCAGGCGAATTTTAAAAAAATGTGTGTACGATGTCAACACTTTAAAGTAAATCTATAAATTAAATACATTAGATGCAGTTTGTTTTTAATTTCATCACTACAATATAAAAGCTTTTCGACGTGTTGTTCAAAGTTAAGTGTTCATATGATTGATCAATTTCATGTGTATTGTCAAAAAATAATCACTTTAATTTTACATTAAGACAGTTTGTATAAGCAAGTGTGAAAAAAATCCTAAAAATTTTAACTGCATAAGTACTTAAAATCTTAATGTATTCATAAATGCCAAAAACATTTCAATTAAATAATAATTTTTATTTAAGTTAAGGTTTTACAGATAAATACAAATTTTATTGAATTAAGGTGCCCGTCTACTGGCCGTGTGTTTGTGTAAATGAGGCACGGCGGCAAGGGCGATGTTTATCGGCTCTTTTAGTGCGGTATGGCCTCTATCGCAAGACACAAACGGAGTGTGTTGGTTTTGTAGATAACTCGCCTGGCTGACTGTCAGTAATGACCCCATCTTTTTATTGGTGGAAAGTTTCAAGCAATTTCCATTGCATGCTTCCAGATTAGTTTCACACATTCACAGGTTAAAAATACTCCTCTTTTAGTCATTTTGAGGGGCACCGAAACTATTTATTTAATTGACGTGATGTTTTGAAATCACCTTTCCGCCATCGTTTAAAGTGTATTTTTTATTCGTACATTGGCACAATGGGCAAATGTGGAAAAGTTTCGCAAAAAAACGCATTAACAAACACGCTGCAACGCATTTTAAGCGTTTGGTAAACGGCGCCCTTTAGCCTAAAGTAATTCAAATACTTAAAAGGTTCTACTTTCTTTGTAAAAGTAACTGTCAGTAACTTTTAAAGCATATTTCGTACGAATAAGGGTAGAGAAAGACACTTTTCTTTGTAGTTACTTCATGACAAGTTACGCGAAAAAGGCAAACTGAAATGTTTAACGAAATCACTTTAGTATTGGGATTTTTTTAAAATTTCACATTATACGTAAGGATCATTCTAGTAAGCAACTTCCTAACGTCTGTGTTATTTATATATATAATCTGTCGCGTCTTTCTTAAAGAAAATTGTTTAAGCAAAACCATTTACACTATTAATACCACGTTCCAAAAACTATTACCTTTACGTAACAAAACCCATATAGACGTTTTCAATAAAGCGTTGTAAACGAAATCATATTTAACTAAACAATTTACTTAAAAATGGTAACCTAGTGTTCGGCTGCGTCTGTTGTCAAACGTAAGTTAAATAAAAGAACGAAACGACAAACAAAATGCACACAATGTTAAGTATAGAACATGTACTCTATAGTAACTATATATATATATATATATATATATATATATATAGTAACTATATATATATATATATATATATATATATATATATATATATATATATATACACATATAGTTAAATATAAATTAGAGAACACAAAATTTTCATACTTTTCGTTTAACATTTTATTAGTACGTTTTATTGATTTCTAGTTTGCATGATTCCTATTTCTCCGTATTTGTTTTAACTATTTATTAGGTCGTATTTAAAATTTGTTGTTCCTTTACTTATGTTCAGTAATAGAAACAACCCTTTATTTTTATTTTTTTTTTAATTTTCGTAGCAATCGCTATATACAACTATATTTATGATTTGAAGGTAATCGAAAATTCTGTTTCCATTTATATAATTTTTTCTTAAATACCTATGCATATTTATTGATATGATTATAGCTTACTCATAAGACATCTATTTCTATCCGATGGTAACGGAGTACATTTACGTAACTCTGATAAAGAATTGTATGTTCATCTTCCCGTAAATTATTTCGTTTACTAGGGTCATAAACAGAACTTCTGGCGACGTCTATCTTTACCTAGTCTCTCGCTTCCTCCCGGTTCTCTATTCCTCCATTCTCTGTGCATCGCTCTCTCTCTCTCTCTCTATCTTTCTTGAAGTGAACTTGCGTGCTGCTGGCATTTCAGCTGAACGACGGAGCTTTATTGCTGTAAGTTATTATTACCTCATTCTATTGTGCCCAAAGGTACAATCACTGCGACAAATTATGGATTACGGTACCGTAACTAAATCGCAGCACTTATTCTCAAGGACAGATAAATGTGGTTAGAAACTGTAGAAAGGACAAGAAATTTCAACTAAAACTTGAAGTGACTTTGTTTCAGTTCCAAATAATACATTTGGAACTTAGGCTACGTTATGTAATTTGTTATTTGTTAAATTAGTTTGCTTTTCAGGGTTAGATGTCAGTTACTGTTCAAGAGAACTTTTCAGTATAAACAATTCGCGAAGCAAATTTAGAAGGAATGGAGACTTTTTCTGAACAACCTCTTTAAAAGAAAAATACTTACTTCTGTTACAACAGGAAAAAACAGTCTAGTTTGGTTGTGGATACTATCTGGATAGTTGCTGCAACGTCGTTTTTGTAGGAATAAATATATGTTCTGTTTAAGAAAGATGCCATTGTATCGTTATACTTAAGAAATTGTTACTTCTACAGAACAGATTGTTATAGAGAATATACTGATGGTACCTGCTACAACATAGCTGGACTGTTATACCTATTTTAACATAGGCTACGCACATACAACAATACATTTCTTTTAGTGCATATGCTACATGAAACATATTACAGACCAACACACACACATACTTAGATAAACGTTAAAAAATTTCTTCGGAAATATTAGTCAGGTTATAACTTATCCGTTGTTCTCTTCCGTTTGCTATAACTTTATGAGGTACAATTAATTTTTAGTGATCTTTTTGTAGAGAATTTTTGAATCGCCAAAAAATTGGGACTTTTGCCTCGTTGAAGAATGTGTTAAAATGTTTTGTATTGGATTAAGAAATTAATTAGATTTTTTGAGTAGTCTGTAACGCTACCGTGCCCAATAGAGCCCTAAAGGTGACAACATAACAAACCATCAAGTAGTGCCAACAGGTAACCAAGAAATTAATCAAATTCAATCTAACAATTCAAGACAATTCTCAATTTTCATAACTATATAAATATTATAGGATCTATCAATAATAAATCGATACGATAAAATGTTTATTCTTCCACATAATTTGGGCCAATATCTCTTATGTTTATTTATATGCACCGGGCCCAAAAACATACAAAACACAATTATAAATAATACAAATATTTCATAAACTACAATAATTATGAAGATTACAAGTTACTAAATATGTCAATATGACTTCTACAATTTATTCTCAGCAAAAGACAAAATTTCATTTAAATATTTAACACCGAATCCAATATGGCTCTTATCATTTGCCCAGGAAATATATACATTACTAAACATCATAAAGCCAACATCGTTCCTACCCTGAGAAACATTTATAAACGTAACCGACTCCAAATCTAGAAAAAAAAATTATATTAACTCTTCAATGGAGCAAGTATCATCAAATAACAATAGCCTACGTGGCTTTACAACCATCAGCTCCATTAATTTTTAAATACTGCAGTGTATGTCCATATTTCACTATTATGCTCTCTAATACAACTAATATGGCTTCTCACAATAATTAAACATACATTATACTCCAATACAAATACCCTATCATAAATATTTTCTCCATTTTCAAAATATAAAAATAACCATGACATAAATATTGAAATAACCCAGTTAAACAGGTAAACCCAATCAGGTAAGACCTCTTATTTACTCCCGTCAGAGTTACTCAACCTATATTATACTTAATAAGCCGCACGCCATCTCTGACTCATAATTACCCGACTCCAATATTTATACGAAACATGCTCCCCTCTCCAGTCCAATCAGCAACAATCACTATCTTCCAGAACATAGTAGGACACAAGCAGCGCCAGAAGACGAGGTGGCAAAAACCGTAACCAGGCGAAATTACTGTCCTCTATACTGTTTTCTTGAGGTCTTGTCGATGTCATGGAGGAGGGCACGTGAGATGCGTATAGAGGAGCCAACAGCCGACTACAGTCCGCGTTGCTGCCAATAACTAGCCAATCCCGGCGCAGCACACGAATCAGTCGATCCGAACGTCTTTACTACAAATCCATTTAGACCATGTTCGAGCGAGCCGAGATAGGGTCCATATTGCGTCGTTCTTCCATACTTCATACGCGGCGCCTTGACGTAACACGGACATTTTCCTGTACAACATACAAGGTAAGGTTCCATATCTAGGTAATACAAAATTCCTCAGTCATACACACTACGTATTCCACATTCCCAAATTATTAAGTAATTTCAGTGTGCGGCTACAAGCCAAATCGTTACAACACACAACAATAGTTGTCCTCTGAAATGCCAACGTCTATTAAATTATCCGGTTACGTGAAACAGAGGATCTTTACACTTCTATACATCAGTGAGGTACATCAACAACTCCTCTTTTAGAGTACAGCTATTAAAGCCGATGTACTCAACAGAGCACTTTAAGAGCTAGAATTTGGCGTGGGCGTGCTGAGGCCTACTAATGAGATTTGAAAACTTTGAATTATTCTTCAATGTGCCCGTGACCGCGTGTACTGTACAGAGCTCAACTGAATTATTGCCAAAATTTAAAAATCCCGTATCAGACTTAAGCAGATAAGTGGTATTTATTTTTAACGTATTGAATACAAATACATATTAATAACACGAAATGCCCATTTATGTGTAAGTCTAGTGTTACAAATATGCTTTGAAAACTACAAGCATACAAATGTCGTTAAATCACACAATTTTTGACCCTGAATCAGGTATATAACATATAAAAAAACGGACTACTGAGTCTGAAGGAAACTGGAAAGATAGACACTCAAACACAAAACTAAATATCACATGCTAAAAAAAAAAAAAAAGTTCGCACTTCCCCGCACAAAATATTTTGAACCAGAGATCCGCAACGGCACTAATTCACGTCGTAAGCCAACTGCGCCTCCGAGATTAAAAGACGGGAATAATATTCCCTTATTTTTGTTCACAAGAAAAACTGTTGCTTTTCGCTGGAAATCATGTAATATAGCTTAGCCTAATGCCGCAGCCATTACTGCACGTGTTCCTAGCGGAGAAGAGCTGAATATAGCTTAGCGGGACATCTAAGGAGGTGACATATGGCCGAGTTACAAGAACTGTTCTCCCCAACTGACTGTGACGCTTCTGCTGAGGAAAGGGTGTGACTTGGCATCAACGTTATTTATTCGAAGAATTTGAGCGGGAAACTAGCCAAACGCAGAGCAAAGAATTCAAGGCAGGTGAACTAGAACACTAGTAAAAAGAAATGCTATATCGATGGCCCAGTTCAAAAGGGAAACAACTCAAAAAATTGCTTTTTTGAGTTTGGTTCACCAACACAAATACAGAAGTACATTCTACCCAGTTGAAAAAAAAAACCAAATCGTACATTCCCTTGTTTTAATAACGTGGTAATTTTTTTACTGCCAGTAATGTTCTAGGCATTGTATTTATTTAACTTTAAAGTGTGATAATTTCAGCAGAGGCAGACTATAAACATTTGAAACCCGTTAAACAGTTACCTCTGTACTTTTGCTTCAAATTAAGACCAACCAAGTATGTCAATTAACAGATTTTTCGGCAAAACGGAACTCTTTCTACGTGCATTTTACTCAAAACTGGAAATTTTTAGTTGATCCCTTTTTGAACTAGGACATCAATATGTGGAGAAAAAAAATCGCAGTTACACTGTTGGGATGTCACAAAGACTTATAGGAAAAAAAACATTACAGTTAGCGTAGCATGTTTGGTCGGCGGAAATCTGCGGAATACACTGCGCCGTTCGTGTTACGAACATCTGACACTGCGGTTTCAAGCATTGTGCGCGCTGCGTGCGAGGGCATCACAACTATTGGCAGAGAACCGCAAATTTCCCGAGTACATTTTAGGACGTGCTAAGTTTTGAACACATGTATATGTTCAGTTATATTCGTGATAGCTAAAGGCATTGATTTTTGGTGAAAATAATTATGCAACATTTTGTTTCAGTGCCTCACGTGCACATCTGCAGCTCTGCTTCATGGTTATTGATGGGCTGTTTTTAACTCTCGTCTTCGTACATTTAATTGCGGCGCAAGAGATCACGCTTAACAAATGCATCGTTCCAGGTAAATGTTTGATTATAAAGTTGGCAAATATAATTATCGAGGATTGCTGCATTAGTTTTTCTGTATAGACATAAAAAAAAAGCGTAGATCTCAGCGCTTATTTATATATCACGCCCTCTCAAAAATAATCTAGTTGAAAGTTTGTTGGCCGAAAGATAAGTTTAACTTTCCTACTATGAATGCTTTGCAGCTTACAGTTCGGCACCGAGTTTTTATTTTACGTGTGCTAGTAACATAAATTTCTACAAATTAAGAACGCGTAGAATGCATTCTATCCTGGAACCTGCGTCACCGAATACTGATACGGGACACGCTGTGTGTATTGGATGGGTTAGGGGGGGGGGAGCGGTGGAAAATTTGTGACTTGATGCATGGGGAATGTAGTGACAAACGAAACCTATCGGAAAAATAAGCTGAGTAACGCAGCGTTTTTCTTGTAGTACCGTCGTAAGTACTGGTCTCGACTCGAAAACGTTGCGTCAGCACGCGGAAACCACGACGCAGAATTGTGGATCGTCAGACCTCTCAGTCTTGTGACGAGTCAACTGCGAGATGTGACGCACTGACCAGGTAAAAATTCCCTCGAGTACACACTCTTGACAACCCAGACCCCGACCTTAGTCTCGCGAGGCCACTCCCGCCTCGTGACTAAACCATGTGGCAACGTTGTGAAACAACTACTTTTGGCGGGAGGAACCCACGTGCGCTGTACGAATCTCAGGTTGATTTCAATAGCATTAGAGATCCACACAATTTTCCTCAAATACCTGTAGTCCACAACTTGGGCACTTTCAGCTTCAAAGGGCATTTGTTACCTAACTGTTTTGGTAGTTAGGGGTTTGCCTACGTGGAGTTGTACAAATTTACTTCCGCCAACCAGTTTTTTTTAAATTATTATTTAAAGTTATAAAAGGCTAAATTCTGCCACCGTTAATCAAACAGTTTCTGAATTTCTTGTTACTCCTTTCTAGATCCGACATAAAAAGGTGGAATTTTCCTAATGTTAACCTTTTACGGTATATTCGATGCACAGACATCCTTTTATTTTCGTCATGTTCTAGCAGTGTTACAACATTTCTTCCTCTTCATCGCTGTATCTGTCACTCACATCTTAATATTTTTTGAGTGCGAGGTACATAATTCAACGCTAAAAGCATCATTTTTTAATTGTGGGTTTCTCGAAGACATTTTGCAAAAATTTAAAACCACAGGCAATAGTTTTTACCAGCTTTCTGAGGAAAATTTTTGTCGTATAACGTAGAAAGAACAATCTCTGACACCGAAATATCGTACATTTAATTTTTTTAACGTAAATTAATACATATATCACAAATTCGTTCTTACAGTTTCACCACTTATATATCATCGTTTGTATCTGAATTTTCTGTTGCAATACACCAAACGGATTTTTAGATTTTTGCCCCTGAAATATTACGTATTTTGTTGTCAAAATAAGCAAAAATGAAGCAAAATATTTTTTTTCTAGCAAACAGTACATTATTTTACAAAACGCTCTGGAAAAATTGTGTATCGTATGACTATACATAGTCTCAAATGTTTTAAAAGCATTTGGTTTAAAAATATTTCAGTTACTTGTGATTGTTTGAAATAAACGGAAGATCATGCATGGCATTAGCGGCGTTCAAGTGAGGAAAAATCATAATTTTATATTTGTATAAAATAGGGTTAGATTCGTAGACACTGTTTGAGAGTACATTTTCCTCTTACGAAAAAAAATTAGCTCAGCCAGTTTTTCCATAATGCCAGTTCAAAGTCAAAATTTGCATATTTTTACGTCTGCAAAACTTGAAAACCAGTAAACATAATGAAATGGGAAAAAAAATCACATCTAAACTACATGCATATAGAAACCCTTTACATAAATATTTTGTATTTAAAAAAACAAATTAAAAGTAATAAAAAATTAGCAAATTTTTGAAAACATTTTTTAAGTACAAAAATTTTTTTGTAAAGCGTTTCTTTATGCTTCAAGCCGTAGACCGTGGCATGTAGTTTTGATGTGATTTTTCCATTTAATTATGTTTACTGGTTTTCAAGTTTTGCATGAAGTAAAAATATGAAATTTTTACTTTGAACTAACATTATGGAAAAACTGGCAGAGCTAAATTTTTTTTGTAAGAGGAAATTGTACTCTCAAGTAATGTCTACAAAACTAACCCTATTTTATACAAATATAAAATTACGATTTTTCCCCACTTGAACGCCCTTGGTGGCCAACGTGTATCGCTAGCAGCCCGACAGAGACACCGCAGAGCAACACTGCCCTGCACCGTAATACCGTTGTTGCATACGTCTGTGGCACCCTTAGCGACATGCAAAATGATAACATCCGACTTTCTGAAGACTTGAAGATATCTCTGGCTCGCTGTGATCGTCCCCCTCACACGGGTTGTGACACGTGACGCCTATAGTGGAAACAAGAGAGGCATCACCTCGTACGCAGTTATTATTTAATATAAGCATTATCCTTTGTGTGTTATGCGAGAAAATTGTAATATTATGCTTACTAAGTGTTTTTTGGAGAGAGGTAATTATACTCGATTTCATATAGCGTTTGGTAAAATTTGACTTCTGTCTGGGCAACAATATTTAATATTTTGTGATTGTGAACCCGAGATGTCAAAACATTTGTACTATAAAGTTTGTCTGACATTGTGCAACAAATCACAACATTTTATTAATTAATGTCTATAAGTAGCTATAAAATTTTTTCCAAACTTATTTTTAATTTTGTTTTGTATTATTTGAGAATTTTTATAATTGCATTTCACTTGATTGCAGCGCAAGGGCAACTAGTTATACTCCAATCGTCATATTTTATCAAAAGTGTTACTAAAATATTTAATATGATCGATAAGAAGAAACATTTAGCACAGCAGGATGATCCGGCTGTCACAGTGGCCGCTTGAGAGGATGTATTTTGCCGGTTACTTTCGTAAAAGGCTGTAATCTCAAGTAACAACCTCTATGATTGTATTGAACAACAAAGCGAATCCTGCTAACTCTAATTTGCGAAAAGTAAACAATAGCAATCCTAGACAGTAGTTTTAGCCAACGTTTTAAACAAAATTTTTCCTAGTGTTACGAACTTCTGAGGCACAATCTTTGACGCCGGAACCTCGTGTATATAATTGCGGCGCAAGATATCACGCGTAACGAAGTAGTAGAATACAATAGATGTTTCAGCGTTTTTTTATCTACCACGCACCCGGTCGGAACACTTGAGCGACTTGGGGCGTAGAGGCGGTATCACAATGCCTGCGCCGGCCGGCGTCGCTCGTATAGCTCATCTATTTTCTCTTCACGTACACATACGTACACACACGTCTGGTGTGGTCTGTGTGTAGATGACGCGACCCTAGCCGGCACAGCGGTGACAAACAGTCTGGCGTCGCAGCGGGTTCAAGGGAATAGAGTTACGGTTTTCGCGCACCTGTAACGCTCGCGCGGGCGGGGATTACACACGCCAAGACGTGAGTCACCCCCTCCCCCTTTTCCCCCCTTGTTCAGTCTCTCTAGACTATCACGAGTGTAGTTCTCGCAGGATGGCTGGCCTCATCCACGCCTTCTCGGAATGGCGCACTCCGCAGAAGACACTCCCGACTGCGCATCCCGCGCCACTCGGTCTGCGTCGCCGTGAAGGGCTGCCAACACTGTAGCTGTGAACACTTCTTAAGGCGACCGCCTGGCTGGCGCTTGAACTGCGGGCAGCGTGTTCGGAGTAACGTTTTTTCTCAGAGACCAGTAAACTTGCGTCCACAAAGCTTACCTACGAAAAGTAAACACACTTCAGACTACTAGTGAAAATGTCTTTCATGACATCACACACATTGAAATCATTTTTAAAACCCCTTAAACTTGGCTAAAATCGCCTTTTTCCCGCGGTTGTTTCTCAAGATAAATGAAACTTATTTGTTCGAAATTGAGGTCTACAAGTACACTGGAATTTGCTACAGTGACTCGTTCAATAAAATGACAGGGTCACCGCTTAGTCCCACAGTAGAAACGTTACAGCGGGAACACTGCGCGAGTGTTTACGACTATGGCTGTAGAGGCGATATTACAATACACGTGCCAGCCGACGTCGCTCCTAGCGCCTCATCCATTTTCGCCTCTCACACACAAGCATACCCTTCACTGGGCGGTCGCCTTAAGGTCGGGTATCCATCGACATATTGGATTATTTTATTGTTTGCCTTTTTTAAATTCTGAGAAGAAAGGTGTGGAAGTTGTGGTTAAAGCGTAAATTCTAATTATATTTGAGCTACACTTCAAGCATCGCAGTTGAACGTTTCAACGCATTTAGGTCGTTATCAAACAATGTTTTTTGTGTTCTTAATTTGCTTGTCTGATTGTTGCCTAAATATACGTTGTAAGTTCAACTGCCATACTTGTACTGAAGCGCAAGGTAAATATAATTCACGCTATAATCGCAAATTTTACATTTTTCTTCTCAGAATTAAAAAATAAATCAAATAACAACATACGGTGACTGTTGCCCCAACTATAGGTCATAAAACCTAATATATAATTCTCTCAGCCGCTGTCGCTCTAGAAACAGAGCTACTTCATTGGAATATGTTCAATTTTATGGAGCGGTTACACGAGTTCTGAACAAATTCAGATCGCCCTCTCTCCTCCAAGTAAGCTAGTTTCTCGTGTAGTTTCAAACGACATGATCTTCTCTGCTGTTCTCCAATTGGCTATTTTGACTATAAAAAAGTACGGCTGTTTTTGGAGCGACATTTTGAAGTCTGTTAAGCATGGAATCGTTTAGTTTTAGTGTTTCTATTAGTTTTACATGCACAGCAGTATTGCAGTTAAGTGCGTTTTGTTAGTAAATGCTAAGTGTAGATGTGACAGATATTGTTACATTACTGTTTCAAAGACAGTTGAGGTTAAAATGCTCACTGAATTTATTCGGTTTAGGTGTGTAACCTCGCAAACGTGCTTCTCCTTGAACGAGATCAAACATGTCTGCCTATAAGATCTTTAGTGTGGCCGAGGCCAAGGGCGCAAACAGGGTTCCCGGGTTCGAACCCCCCTGAAATATGAAAGACAACAAAATTAAATCATGCAATTTAGAATTTATCTATACATTTCGTACCTATGTATGACATTTTATCTAGATAAATACTATTAAAATAGTAAATCAGTTAGGGAGTATTCAGAGCAACCACTCAAAATTTTTCATCTTAAAAAAACTTAATTTTACTATCATTAACCATTGGTATATTCAATTTTTCGATACTAAAACTGCTTAAATAGCATCATTTTGCACCTTGAAACCCCCGCTTTGACTGTGGGGATCGGTATTCATTTATAAAATTCCCCATTTGAACCCCCCCTCCTTCTCCCGAACACAAATCCAGGGTACACCACTGGAAGAAGCCTTATTCTCCCGGAAAATGGTCGTAAGCAGACGTCACCTTCAGGAACGTCGCAACATGACGCGTCTTACGAATCAATACAGTGTCCATCTTCGTTGTCATTAGTTTTCTTTATTTCAATTGGTTAACTATACTAATTTTTTTTCATGCCGAGCGAGATGGCACAACAGTAACACGTTGGACTCGCATTCGGGAAGACCCGGGTTCGGACCCCGGTCCCAGCCATTTTGAATTCAGTGTTTCATGGTTTCCCTAAATCTCTCCAGGTGAATACTTGGATAGTTCCTTAACAAAAGCCATTGCCGACTCCTCTCCCAACTCCCGCATCATTGTACTACGTTGTTGGTCACCGTCTCTTAATGACCTCACTGTCGACGGTACATAAAGCCCACTTACCTTGCCTTGTTTCTCCATTTGTCTGGCTGCAATTTGTCATAATTCTTACGGGAATTGCTGTATATGACTACACTTAATACTGGACTTTTTTTTCGCAGTTTTCCTTTCCCACCTTTTGCTGTTTGACACGATACAGTGCTGCCATAGCGTATGTCCACAACATTTTGCATCAACAATTATTACTTACATTACAAGAATCTATCAACGCAAATGCATACTGCGGAACAATGGAGAACTTGAAACATGTATGAATATTTGTAGTGTTTCTTAAATCTGCGCGGAATAAAATACTTTGGGCTGAAACACTTCTTACAATGCATTGGTTTCTGCATGTAGATACTCTAAAGACTACAAAAAATTCTGAAACGTTCCCAATAAAATACTTAAAACTCCATAATGAATTATATTATGTGAATTAATTTTAATGTTGGCATTGCAAGTAAATACACCATGACATTATTCTAAATTTAAAATAGCTGAGCAATATTGCCTCACCTGACTTAACCTGTAGAAAATTCACTCGTCCCTGAATAATAGTTTTTTTTTTCCACCCCCGGTTTCGAAAAGCAAAGCGACGATTCCTCAAGTTGGCAACCCTGTGCCAGAGGCCTCGCTCACTTCCCGGTACTTGACAGTCAGCTGTGACTGCATCATTCCACTGCGATCACCTCGTCGACTCTGAGCCAACCATGACCTTGATACGAGTCCAACCTCTCTGAAGGCGAGGGTGAGGATAAGAGAAAGAGAGAGATGGCAATAAGAAGTAAAAGTATGCATTTTTCCTTGTTGGCTTACTCACGGAAGCTAGAACTGACGATAGTGTCTTATTAAAAGAGTAATTCAAAGATAAAAGCATCAGCTTAATCTGTATGTTTTTCAAAGACAATTTTCAAAAATAAAAAACATTACAACCTTAGACAGTAGGTTCTATCAACTTTGAGCAAAATGTTTCCCTGCGCAACGTATTTCTGAAGAACAATCTCTGACGCCGAAATTTCTTACATTCAATTACGGCGTAACAGAATACTCTTAACAAATGTATCATTCTGGTAAACATTTACTCATAATGTTGGCAAACATCATTTTCTAGGATCGTTGTTTTATAGTTATCGTATATTGACTTTTAAAAACGCGTAGATTTAAAATTATGTTTTTAGTGTTTATCTATCACGTGTGCTGGGCGCAATTACTGAAAGGTGCATCGCAAAATTTGAATCTGCATTGCGCCACAGTGGTACTAAATATGCACAAATAGAGGTTATGTGAAAGGACGCAAAATGGCTGTAAGTCTGCGGCCAGCAAACTGACCGAATCAAAGTGACAAATTTAGCCTGTGTGAAGTAAAATCAAAGTTGGACATGATTTACCCACTCTTTGTTTTACTCACATCAAAGGCTTTTACATTTTACCTTATGTTTTATTAAGTAACTAAAGAGTGTAAAAATTGCGAAATAGAAATTGAGGACTTAACATTCATAAGGGGCTAAGTGCCAAAAGGTAAGTTTCGAGATAATGACGAAAACAGTATATTGCGACAAACAAATGAACAAGGAAATATCCATATGCGTTCACATATTTCTTACAACAGGAAAGTAGTAAATATAGTAGCAATCGAACAGTAACAAATACAAAACACTTATGAACATCAATATATATTTTTTTCAATGAATTAGAATGTGTTGATGTTACTCCAACCATCTAAATGTGCTGATGTACGGCGCGCATGAATATCACTAGGAGATAGCAGTTTAGGTATGTCTTCGACCTAATGTTTTGGCACCTTTCTATGTACCTAACTCATTTTTGTCGAAAATGGTAATTAGCCCCTTTTGAATGTTAAGTCCTCAATTATTTTCAGTTGACGTAGCAACCCAAAACGATAGGAAGTATACATACAAAAACTAAGGACAATTGTCATGGCACACTCAGTGGAATAAAATCGTACAGCTGGTTACCGGCCATATTAACCACAAATACTTTATGCAAATAACAACATAAACTAGAGCAACTAATTTCCAAGTATATGTTCATCTCAATGTTGAGAAAGTTACAAATTACGGTGGTCCAACCCACCCTCCTATATTCCTTGCTTTGAAAGAGTGTTTGATATATTTCTTGCCGACTTCTTATGTCCCACATTGTAAGTGCTATTACGAGTGTTTTGGGGACATGTTTATTTGTTCAGACGGGTGGACTTTACGTTTAGTTTCTAGTATTTCGTGAGATTGTTAAGACAATGTTTATGAAAATTTGTTTGCAGTCTGAACGTCACACTTACCTCGGTGAATAAACAAGCACTCTCAAAACGTCTAGATATGAATGTAAATAATCGATCTGAGCACATACGTCAAACTAAATACGCATCCACAGTTAAATTAAGCACTCAATAATTTACAAATAACCAGTCACAAGAATTACAAAACTGTTTATAATCGAATTCTGAGTCGTTGAAATGCGATAGGAAGGAATGTATTTGACAAATAACATACCACATACGTTACAAAACTTACGTGCATTTCTTAAAACTGCAGATTCACCAATACATAACTAAAATAAATATAATATTTCAATACAATAGCCCCAATCCAAGCACAGGCACTCGCGGACATGTAACTTTTTACGGATAGTCGAACGACATTTTTTACGCTAAAACTACCCCGAGAAATTTCACTTGCGTTACATAAATTCTGCTGTCCATAAAAACATCATCGAATTATTCGCGAATATTTTCATTCAATAAAAACAAACTTTTGTGTTCATCAAACTTCTGAACACAACCACGGCATTTATGTTTGTTACGATTATTTTGTAATAATTTTTCTGGTATACAATTTCTACGTCTTCGTACATGCTCGAAAATGCTATAAAAATTAAGGTAACGAGGAAAGTATTTTTTTTTTGCGCAGAAAACTTATTCACTACCATAACTATTCAATCTGCATACACGATCGTCGATCACAAATTAGCACACCACGATACTACCATCCAAGTGGCAGTGAATATGATGTTACAAGTTATATGATTGGCTAATACAATATGGAGAGGAGAGCGAAGAAGCGCCGGGCCTAAATGGACCTCGCAAAATACGTCTTGCGTTTTACATTAACTTTAATTCCTACCACGACTATAGTTGCAGACACATCTCAGTTTTGACTTGCGTTACACTGCGACAGTGCAAAACGTTCAGTAATGATATTTCCCCTTCCTCCTATGGTATGTTTTCCGGAAACTACTATGTTGTATGGCAGAACCTCCCCAACTGTACCTGAATCCGAGGTTGTACAAGGATGGCACTGCTGGTGGGTTCGTCATGTCCATCTGCCAGTCGTTACATTTCAGTCAGGGCTCACCATGGCTGTCAGAACTGCGTTTAAGGGGTATGGAAAGGTACGATGTCAAGCGGACGACTAGAATACAAAATCATCTATGAATTCTGAAATACTCATCGAAATTCAATGAGATTTTTTGCCAAGTAGACATTTTATCAGCGGGCGTTTATTTATACAGCACTAAGCAGTAGTATGTATTACTTTCGGGTAAAAAATTAAAAACTCTTTTTAGAAAAATAAGGGCTTGAAACCACAAAATCTACAAAACTGGAAAACTGTCATTTTTATATATTTTTAATATGATAATATCTTGGCCGTTATAGTAACAGAATTTTAAAAAAATCGAGATTTAATTTGAAAATAATTTTACTATCAGAAAATCTCTGCGCGAGAGTTTTACCGATGTTATTATTTAAATTTCTCAATTGCAAAAGCTCAATTAATTATTTAAAAGGAAATCTCGGTAGGAATTAGAGAATGTGTTAATAGTTATTTAAAGATCATGTTTATTTACATATCTCCACTGTTTTGATCAGTGTAATCGTAGTTGGAGATGAACTAATTATTTACTGATTTCAGTATTATGATCTTTGAAA
>PNEQ01074168.1:40333-76601 GCA_003012365.1 Medauroidea extradentata
GTTCCCGAAACGTCGTAACACTGTCTGTCTGGAAAACTACTGTGTTTTGTTTCGTCTCTTCATTGTGTCGTTTGTCTTGTCTGTATATGTCTGATATCTGTTGCGTTTTGTCTCGTCTACTTGTTGTGTTCTTTTGTTATTTTTCTGTTCGTGTCTGATATCTACTGTGTTTGTTGTTTCGTCTCATCGTTGTGTCGCACGTTATTTGGTTTTTATTTTATTTGTCATTAATTGCATTTATTATCTATTTGTTCCTTGTTTTTATTTGACCCGATTCCATCTTGGAATTTCATGTTGTGTATGTATCTTGCTGACTACAGCATACTCTGCTTATTTTATGGTTTTATTTTATTTGTTTAGTTTTCTTTGACAGTCATTCAATTTGCAATGGAGTACGTCCAATAAACTGAATCTATTCAGTATTATATCAGTAAATGTAGGCTACATAACGGTTTGCTAAGCTTAAAAAAAAATTCTGTTTGGTAATGCATTACGTGAATTTCAAAATTATGTCATAAAAATTAGCCGTAGGTAAGCAAACATAAATTCAACAAATCTAGAAAACTACCTCCATAAAAGTAAACATTTAAAACCCTTTTCGATAAACGATCAATAAAATTCTTGGTAAAATTTGACGTACTTTATTATTTATTATTCCAGTATAGTTGCAATATTGTAGACCTCATACTACAGACATCTTCGATAATGTTCCGTTTTCCTTATTCGAGACATGGGGAAGCCGGCCCGAGGGCAGCGTCGTCGTGCAAATGTTCCTGACACATGCACGTCACGTCGCCCTGACGCGAGCCACGCAACCACAATACACACAGGCGACCTTCGAAATCCTGCTACCGGGAGTTCGTCCTCACGGCCACTTTCTAAAACAATAAAACTCTGTTGGCCGGCCGTAATGGCGCAAAACGAGGAAATGAGCGTTTGAAATACTGGTCTGACATGCCGTAAAATATTATAGCGGGAGAGGAACTGGTCGCAGACGGACGCGTCGCCCGCACGTATGTCAAGTTGGCCACCAAACAGTTAATCAGATATAACTTTTTTTGTTTGATGAGCAGAAACTTTCATATTCCGTCTAAAAGCAGCACAATGAGTACTAATTCTTGGTATAGTTACATTTCGCGCGAATCAATTATTTAGATAAGTGGTGTCTAACTTGACGTCAAGTTGGCCACCATTAAAATTGTAGACTAATTGCTGTATTTGAACGACACAAATTCCATAACTTGGGCACAAATCAGCACAAATTGAGCACTAAATATGTGTGTATTTCAAAAACAAATTCGAAAATGTCGCGGCCAACTTGACATACGCGTCGCCTGCCATTCCGACAGGAGTATAACACCACCAGAGGGCCGGGGACCGAGTTAGGAAAAAAGGGGGAGGGGGGAAGAGGATGCTCCCTTTCGACGGAAACCAAGGATTTTAATGACTGAACAAACTATACCTAACGAAGCTCTGTATATTTACATATTTGTATTAGTTTAAGTATATTACGATTGGCCGAGGTCACGTTAATGCCCAGAGAAAACTGTAAATATATTTATATAAATTTGGAACTAACGAATACTTTTATGGAACAAACGAGAACTAATGAAGATCTAACGGGTAGGGATTTTATTTTACTGCCGCAAGTAGGTGTGACTTCTGGACGGAAATAATTTTCGTACGTATGGTGACCCTGAATAAACAAATTTACTTGTGATAAATTCATAACAATAAATAGCTAAAACAAAATTTCAATAATATGTATGTACATATAACAAAGAGGGAAGTGTCCGAAGTCATCTCCCCCTCAATCACGGTATTTTTGAATTGGCCATGGCAAGCTGAGCATGTGTTCACCCTTCGTTTTCCTCCTACTTCACTTGACCTCTTCGGCGGAGGCGGGTCCCAGTTTGTCCGTTCCCGCGCCAAATATTTTCTACCCCACGAACGAGTGGACTTTCTTGACAGCTCACATAAATTTATAAACTAAATGCAACATATTATATTACCGTAGTGAACTCATATTTCAGTAAAGTTCAATTTCGAGTTGGAAAATGATCATGACAACCCAGATAATACTTGAAACCAAATTGTAATTCATGATTATCACACAGAACCACATCAACAAGAAGAACAGTTCACTTTTATTTGTTGACACTCGAATGTTTCCCGTTGAAAAACTGTGATAATATCTGGCAAGTACCGTTAATAATATTTTTGAGAGTATCAATGCAGAGCATTTATTGAAACATTATTTTGACTTACCAAACAATGTATTCGTATTTAGATATTATTATTCGTGGTAAGTTTCGACTGGGAGGTAAAATTGGTTTTTGATTGAACGACTCGTGTTTGAAATTTTACGTCCTTTGAATCGTGTAAATAAAATAAGGATGTAATTCGATACGGCGTGAGAAGGTTTCATGGCCTTTTAAAATCGTGGGTGAAGCGAGATGAAGGGACAACACAACATCAATGCTCGAGCTAGGGTTCGAACCCAGGACCTTTCGTACCGTCGACCGGCGCCTAACCAACTACGCTACGGAGACCGGCGATTAATTAAGCAAAAGTAGTGTTTCTAACTGCCGGTAAGGTCTAAAATATTGTGATCAATTGGTTTGTTATGAACTTTTCGATCAAGCCGAAATAATACGCTACATTATACAGTATGTATTGTGCATCAGTTGCACAAGTACGTGGAATTGTAAGGGAGATCATTTCTGACACTGAAATACAGAGTGAAATGTGATTTACTTTCGTAATAGACTTTTTTGCGACTAGATAACAGTTGCGAATTTAAGGCATCATAATTTCGTACACTTAATCAATATTATATTATTGAATATTACATATGTATTGCATTAATTGGATATAAACGTAGTACTTCAGGTGTAATACATTTCTAATGCCTCGATTTCATTACAACTTGAACGTGTACATATAATTTTGAAAGACATATTGACTTAATGCAAGTCGATATTTCCACATGTTAACACATACACTAACTGCCGAAATGCATTAATGGCTCAGTAACAAAAAGTCCCTAAAACTATATACATTTTATACGAATGTGACAAATAAAAGAAAAATAAAGAGAGTAAAAAAGGGCGTTTAGGAAAATGTGTCGTCATGTATAAAGTTTAAGAGTCATAGGTCTGTTCCCTGGAATACGTGACACGTTGTTTCGAACTGAGTTTCCCTTCCTTGTGTATGGTCTAATGTACGTGTGCAACACCTGAACTTAGCCGTTTATTACAATGATTCGTAGCTAAAATTAACACTGAATATGCGTATGGTTCGACACAAGATTACGAAAGCCACTGCAGGATGAATTCTATTTATCGAGTAACTTCTGTGTAATAACTAGTTCTGAGGGCATTTTCTTTTTAAGAGTTGTAAATGTTTTATGGTATATCAGTCGATATTATCGATTGTAAAATGAACCTAATACGTAGGTAGGAAGTAACCAATGATTCGGACATACCGGAAAGGCGGGAGGAACGACCATGGCCATTAGTTATGAACCATCCCGGCATTCGCCTGGGGTGATTTGTGAAAGCCATGAAAAATTGAAACCAGGGTGTCTGGAGCCGAGAATCCTACCTGGATTCTCCCGAATACGCCACCTCGCTCGATGAACTTGAGATGCCCATCACACCGTGATACAGCAAATTTTGTCTTGCATGGTGACGGATATTGCAACATTACAACAGAAACTGTAGTTATATCAAACTGAACAAACCCTATATTTTCACGGGGTTAAATGTAATTTTTAATTCACTGTCTTGTAAAAAAGTATGATAGTTCTCTGCGAGATATTGGCCTACTTTTCACTATTCGCAATGTTCAGATCGAGTTGACACGCACAGGTATGTCAACAGTAACCGCACAGAACCTATATAAAGGCTGTTTCTGATTTGGTGGTCGTAAATCACATGGATTGTAGAGAACGCAAACAGAAACATTATTTGTTAGTGAACTTTGTCTGGAAATGGCAGCCAGCAAAGTTTCAGGGGACAAACATCAGTGCGATGATTTGAATTCCGCGCGCTCCGAGGCGATAGCCTATAGGCTGAGAGGATGAGCAAGTGCTGACGAAGGGAAACCGAGGTGTTGCGGGTTGTCGGTATCTAGGCACATGCGAAGGTGAGCCATGTTTGTACACTTCTAACCCTAACGTGCGCCTATATACCTGCAACCGGCAATACTATAGTTCCTACTCTGAAACTAATGTCTGCCCCGGGAACTTTGCAGGGCGCCATTTCCGGAAACACGTTCACTAACAATTAATGTTTCTTTTAGCGTTCTCTACCACCCATGTGATGCACGGCCACTAATTCAAAAATACCCTGAATACAGGCTCAACCGAACTGTTTTGGGAGGTAAAGAATGCTTTGTGAAAAATAGTGAAAATTATTTATTGCTTCCTGTAGTCTAGCTAACGAAACTTGTATGAAAGCTATCCGCCCTGGAAATTCAAACATATAATTCGCATTTTCTCATTATATAAAAAACGACGTTTAATAAAACCACGATATTTTAAACATTGGTTTTTGTGGTTAGTACCTCAATTATACTGGGAATAATATAGTGTTAAAATCGTTCACTAACATACAAGAAATTTGCTGTCGTCTGATATGGCCGTAGCTTGAAGTGTGTATTGATAGATGTACAAATTTAATACAAGATAAGTAATTTCGTATAATAAATTAGTCGTATCTCGATGAAGACATTTCAAGCGCATGTGCGGAAGCACCTTAAGTTTTTACAACGAATTCCTTATACTGATTTCAACACTACTCAAGTTAATAGCAACCTTTGTCTGTAAACTTAGAACAAACAACTGTACAAACTTAGCTCACAACATGTAACTTCGCAATGTTCCAATAAAACAAGTGAGGTAGCCGCAAGAAATCCTACGCACATGCCGTTAACTTCGTGGCAATTAGCTAACGACGCATGCAAGTCGTAAAGTCAACAACGCGAATTATGCAGACGAAAACGTCGGTCTTCTTGTCAACTCTCACTCGCGACGTACTCGAGCGAGTGAATTTGCGCTGATTGGCCGGCACGAGAATCACTTGCCAGTTCTCACAAGGCCGTTGTTCGCCCGAGGATAAATAGCTACATAATAACTAACGTGACTCCTTAGATACGCTGCTCGCACGTGTGTGTGTGTGAGGAACAAAAACCGACGTAGCTCTAAGGGTGCTGTAACATATCAATTGGCGTGCAGTACTTTACTGTTATTCCCTATCCAATGCTACATGCATAAGTATGATTTAAGGTTTAAATCATGTTCCTATGCGTGCATCTTTCAAATCCGGTTATAAGTTTACCCAAATACAGAAGGCTGAAACTGCTGTTTCAGCCATTTTGAGGGGTTCTAATATCTAGTTTTTAGTAAACGAGTGCCGAATGTTCAATATTGTAGCAACATAGTTTTAAGTGTGTGTGTATATCGTAGATGTCATGTTATGCGTGTTCGTTTAAATGATTACAAATCACTGCTAAACATTTCTGTTCGACAGTTTTGATTAAAATTAGTTTCACCACGTTGGCTAATTTTTTTAAGACAGTAACTATCGTGGTGTTAGTCAAAACCTTATAATTTCTTGCCTTGAAAAAAAAAATAATAGTGATCGCGCGAGAACTATTTTAAACAAAATTACAAAACATGTTTGAGATGGGGCTACTTGCTCTCGCTTAAGTTTACAACATAACTATCGCAAAATGCAGTATGAACAAGAGAGCACGGCCTTAAGGGACCTCCCTAAATAGGCTCTGTGCGTAAAGCAGGAGAGGTGAGCGCCGCTGACCGACATATGTAATGCATAGAGATGATGGTTTATCGCGGGAAAACTAGACTGTTTGCTGGATTTCAACACACGTTCAGCTTACCAGAAAATCACTGGCTTTAGTTTCTACGTGCGGCTGTTACCCTATTTGACTGAGCCAATAAGAATCCTGATATTGCAGTACTTGATGCCTGTTATTGGTGTGCAGACAGCTACGTTGTAACAATAAACTACAGCCTTTTCAAGGATATGTTGGCACAAAACATTTTCGCGATATACCATCATCTCTACCGCCTCTCTGAACAAGCCACTCAGCTGGCACGCGGTGTTTTTTTCTGTGGAACTTCAAGTCGTGACCAAATTATTTTATTTACGGGCAGCATAGCCTAACGTTTGTTTCTATAGTGGTATTTTTAGAATCTGGTTATAATTTTTTTTCCATACAGGACAGTATGGAGAAGCAATTTTTGCAATTTCTACGGGCCCGAAAATTACGTTTCTAAAAAACTTGGTGCATTTTCAAAATTACACCGACATAGTCTTTTGAAGTTTGTGTTATTTTCGTAGATATCAAGGTTCGGCCAAAAAACAGTAGTCGTAACTCGTTGCAACGCATCTGAACCGCAGGTAGGCCTACAGTAAATAGGCCCCTTAAGACCATGCATGCTCTCTAGTTTCTATTGTTCGTTTTATAATTATTTTTATAGCTTATACGAGAGCACGTATCAAAAATTTGTTCGTCAGTTTTGTTTAAAATGGTTTTGCCTTGATAGCTATTTTTTTAATAGGAGAAATTATACGGTTTTGACTAAAAGTCAATTAATCATAATTTTGTTAATTTTATGATTAGCTAAAACCATAGTATTTACTACATTGAAAAAAAAATCAACCTACATGGAGAAGAAGATTTTAAACAAAACTGCTACCCAGATTTTTTATCTCTGCTCTCGTTTAGACGTTAAAAATTAAGTTCTCTAGAAAAAAGTATCAACTAGAGAGCATGGACTAAAGGATGTTCACGAGTACATATTCATAAACTTATATTTGTGCGATGTAGTGTTCATTTCATACACGTTGCCCGTCACTACATTTTCCACTTGTTAACATTTTTTAGCTCTCATACTTTTTCCTCAGCGGCATACCAAAGTCATAATTTACAAGTTACGGGAACATGTGAATAACAAAAAGCAAGTAACTTACTCGAATTGAATAATTTACACTGAAATTAGACATAATGGGTTATATGCTAATATATTTAATCCGCTCAGCAAAGCAATTTTGTCTTTTTTTATAAATTGCCGAAATTGAACTAAATGGTCATCATTTTCATATATTTAAAAAAAATACAAAGGAATTACATTTCGTGTTTTTAAATATTTTATCATGTTGCCTATACTATATAATTTCAGTGTTAATTATTTCATGCGAATAAGTCACTTGGTTTTTGTAATTCCTATGTCCCCGTATCCTGCAAATTTTGACTTCGTCATGTTGATGAAGGAAAATTGAGCTAAAAAAATTTTACATGTGGAAAAAGTCACAAGTAACGGATATAAATCGAATACACTACCGTAAAATATAAATGTATGAAGTTTAGCTACGTGAACGCCCTTAACAACTGAAATTGTTTATCATATCTAGAATGTTCGGCAATGTATGGGCCATAATTAGAGACGGTGGAATATCGCGAAAATGTTTTGTGACAAGATAGCCTTGAAAACACTGCAGTTTCTTGTAACATGTATGATTGGGCGATATACTTATGTCACAATGTAGCTGTCTACAGACCAATAACAGACATAAAACATTACAATAGCGGGATTTTTATTGGCTCAGTCAAATGGGGCAACAGCTGGACGTACAAGAGAAAGCCAGTAATCTTCTGGTAAGCTGAACGTTCGTTGGAACCCAGCAAACAGTCAAGTTTTCACGCGATAAACCACCATCTCTAGCCACAATAAAAACAAAAGAATGTAAGTGGGTGTTAAATAAATAACTTTCACCGTACTACTATTCTGATCGAGGAGTTAAGGATGAACTGTAATAATGATATTTCGTAATCGATTTTCAACTACGCCATGACCTGGTCTTCATGTCTGTGAGCTGGAGGAGTTTGGAGTGAAGGAAAACATTTGCAGTAAGAGTTTACTATCGAGAGGACGTTCTTGAGGATTATGTGAGGCGAAGCTGTGTCGACGGTGTAGTGCAATGCCGCCGGCCTTCATCAACGCCTAGGACCTTTCCTCATCATCGTGAACCGAACCCCTAATTGACTCATCACGGGAGGCGATCGGTCTGACCACCACACACAAGCAGCTTTACATTTTCTTCCAAGAAGGTACCAACAGATCAACGACATATCGTCTAATCATTATCGTTGACGGAAATACACATGGGCAGCCAGACCTAACTACCGCGACACATTGCAAGCACACGATGATCATTGCTACAAACCATCCACGGTAACGTTCGTGGTTTATAAGGCCTTCCCAATATGTATTAACCGTTAATAAACATCCTTTTTGTAGCTCTTAATCATTAACAATAATCACAACGCATTCTGTAAGTAGTATTCACGTGACAAAGCGTATATTAACAAACGACAGGAAAATATAATTTTACTTGGGGTAAAATTGAGCAAATAAAATAACATTAAGCTTAGGCATATGGGGCGACTTTGGAACATTTCGAAAACAATACTTTTCCCACATGTGGCTGAACTGAGTAAAGAAACTTTGTTTGTGAAAAATTCACACTAATGAATGACAACACGAAATGACATCTACATTTACTCACAGATAATACAAGTAGAAAATAACAATGGCGTAAAAGTGTACTAAGATCAACCCACGTATCAGAAGTCAACCCCATTTACGGCACAAACAAAAATTTTATGAATTTTGTGTACGTTTTATGAGAATTTGGGTAGGTAATAACGGTTATAGCTACTTTATCTGCAATTTACTTTAATATCATAACATTGCCTTTGCTTTAAATATTGTGTATGCTGAATACAACGAGCGTGATCAGGGACGTGGTACTAAAACCGACTCCTGCTGTCTTGTCACATGTATCGTCGTTCCTAAGCGTAAGGCAACCTGTGTCAGTCTTCGTATACGGAACTCGTATGAGCAGTTTAAAATTTGTTTTGAAGTGCTTGTTTTGTGTTTATCTTAAATTAATCTTCTAAAAAATTTACTGTCTCATTAACGAATGAAGACAGCCAGTGACTTATCATATTTACACAGTTTTCTTTCGTGACATAAATTCATGTCCTTAGAAGTAGGCTTACTGCTTATTCCCTTTTTCTGGTTTCAGTTTCACTCTGTATTTCAAACAAATAACTTTTCTTTATTCGTTTGTTTATCCTATGTAAAATGTATTGTCCAGGAATGACGGATTAGAGGACTTACTGATCAAAGGAATGACGGGGCAGAACATTGACGGAAACATTCCGCTTCAGGAAAACAATATATAAAGGAAACTGCTGTATCCAATGTTGACAGTTAAATAATACGAGATGGGATATTGTACCTTCAAACGAATAACCTTTCATAGTCCGATTTTTTTTTCGACGAAGCACCCCTACAGCAACTGTAACGTAAACAAAGTGAAAGTAAATTTTTCTCAATAATTGGTGCCTTGGCGAGCTGGATGTATCAAAATACTCTCACCTAATACAGCAAATATTAGGTTACTAAATAGTGTTTCTGAAAAATAACCTATTACACAGGCACATGCAAATTTTCGTATAACTACAATAAAGAACACGTGTAAAATAATAACATACTTTGTGAAAATAGAAATGTACAAAGTACAATACGAGTAGTAACGTTCAAAATATCAAGTATCACGTTTAACAAATCAAAGTGAATTTTCAAAAATATAAATTAAAAAATTCAAGTCCTTGGTCTACGAGTTGCGCTATTTGATTAGTAAAGACCTCCAGTAAAGTAAGACTGTTTGAATACCCGTTTATTATTTATTTCCGTTAATTTATATTTTTACACTACTTGTCAATATATACGTAAATAAGTAAGTTAAAAACGAAGCGTACAAGTATATTTTATCGTATTTGTAACTTTATTTTCGTGCTGAGAAGAATAAAATGTATTATTATCATTATTCGTGAGAAGACGGTATTTAAAACTGCTCACTTTACATTTAACCGTATGTAGTCTTAGACGAACTGAAAATTTATAGCAAAACAAACAATCTTTCTCATGAATTAGTAATACGAAGGTACTCTTATTTTCAATATCAGTTCAATGTCGTAGCGAAACTGAAAAGATAAATAATATACGGCTTATAATTGCATTGTTACTTTTTAGTGCTTGTGTGCTAACCAGGATCTTAGTGCAAACAACCAGAAACATGGAAGGTCCCTGTCACGAGATATCATCAACATCTGTGTGAACGGGAAATAGAAAACCACTCGGGAAAATCCACTTCTGTGGCCAAGGCGAGACCTGGGACTTCGCAGATGCCAGCCAGATACGCTACCTTACGAACAAACACTCTAAAGTACTTAGCGATATTTCACCACGGCTATTCTGTACCAACACTATCAACCTTATTTCTAGAAGCCTCCGTGCCTTACAATTACCTCAGCAAAAAAATAACAGGCCTTTTACCAAGTATCTAGATCCAAATGAGTCAGCAGTAATAACCGTAAAAGTAAATGTGAACCGAGATAATTTTTTGCAAACGTAATTGCATCAGATATTTTACCGCTATTTGCTTCCCGGATTCAGAAGTAACACAGACGCGGCAATTGTATGCAAAGAATCACTTCCATTGTACTTTAAGAAAAAGTTTTTTTTTTTGCGTAGTTCGCGCAGCGGACCCGACAGAACGATTGTCGTTTTACCAGTCCAGTTGGTATGACCCCGAGACCTCATACAGCAGTACTAAGCAAATAAATTAAAATTTATAAGGCGTGTCCTGCCTCATGCTGGATTTACAATTGCGCGACAGACGTGACGCGAATAAAATACTTTATCAGCCTATCAGCGTTGAGGCTTCTGTGACGTCAGCGCGACAAAAATCGCGGTCGCGACGTGACTTCTGAATAAAAAGTATTTGTATTTTACTAACGTTCGTCGGTGACGCGGCAAATATAAAAAATAATATAACGGAATTAAATTGTGTGGCCGTATGTTTGTGAATCTGGCGAGTTAGGTAGTAAATCATATTTATTTATTTATTGTAAGCCGCCTCTCTGGCTTATAGCGGAAACACTATGTCTTATCAAGGTTAGGCAAATACGACTGGAATTAATACACCATAATTTTATTTATTTTCCTACGGTAACGCCCGCAAGGTCTTTATTGCCTCGGTGACTGCTTGTAATATAAATATTCAAATGTTTGCTACGCAAGAGTCTTATTTCTCTGGCGGCAGCGCAGGGTAAATTGCACGGTCCTAGACAGTCTCCGTCGTGTGGTTAGCTGCTGGACCAACATCTTCGAGTTGTGAAAAAATATCGCGGCTTTAATTAGCTTATGCGATCAAGAGCCACGTGATCTCACGTCCGCCTTCCTCGGCGACCATCTCGCGAGTCTCTAAAATCTACAAAAAAGCAGGCTTCTTCCGACAATGCGCACTCGTCAGCCAATAGCAGCTCGTCTCCGAGGACGACAGGTTTAACTCGGTCTAGCAGTTACTTCCTGTTTATTTAATTGAACTGAAATTTTACTATGATCACATTGTCAACATTAAACATAATTTGATCGAAACACATTACCTATTTAATTATTACTTACAAATATTTTTTAATTAATACACAGAACGCTGTAAAATGTTTTGTACTTTTACAAAGAAAATCTTTGGAAACCCAGTTGCCAAAGAAATTCCTTGTAAAACTACAATGGTTGTCCTTGTAATAAAATACAAAGTACATGTTTGTAAAATTACAAGAAATAGCCTTATAGTTGAACTTTCAATAAGGAAAAAATAAATTTAAAAGCTCATTGCACTTCATATATAACACAGAATTTATTTATCAAATAACTTTTGAATAATGGACATTTATATGAAATTATTATGAAAATAAAAAAAATACTAGAATGTGTTGAGTTTCGATCCGCTCTCCTCACGCTCAGATTCTACGCATCTTACCAACTTTTTTTTTATATATTTTTTTCTTAAATGTTAGGTTCCTTGGCGAGGTCTCAACATCACCAACGAGCCAAGCATCCCCCATTTACAATTTTATTACTAGACAAATCCCCAGTTGTGACAGGTTTGTTGACTCTGACAATTGAAATGACTCAAACAAATAAACACAAATTTTACACCCAGCCAGACCTGGGAATCGAACCCAGAACCCCTCGTATCTAAGTCGGCCGCTCAACCAACTGAGCTACAGGGGGTCGGTAACCAATAGACTACTGTGACCTCTGTACTATTCAACCTTCATTTATTTATATAGTACATTCAATGTACAGTTCAGTAGTAATTATTCCTTCTAATGCAAACAATTAATATAAACATTCACTTTATTCCAGAAAAACGCTGCCCAGAGGTTGTGATATTTGCATACGTAATTTCCGGGATCCTATGACTTTGTTAGACTACACAATTTTTCTAGTTTTTTTTTTTTTTTTTGCAAAAAAAAACTTTTAACATTATAAACTAATAATTTTACAAGGAAAATTTTCCAACATTTACAATAGTTTGTACAACTACAAAGAATTGACTTGTCATATTTTGCAAAAAAAAAAAAAAATCTGTGCAGGAACTGTTGGTATATAGGTACAAATAATTAATTTGTAATATTACAACATTTACCTTTGTAACTTTATAAATTAATGATTTCACAAATAAAATCTTTGTAAAGTTTACAATCTTTTTTTAGAGTGTAGAAGCATTCTGTAAGCTCCGCCCCCTGGCCGGCAGATTTCTCTTCCCCCTCCATACCTTGACTGGTTCCCTCGTTAGCTTGCCTTAAAACCTTCACTGTCTGCCCCGCCTGTCGGCTGAATACTTAATTTTTACTCTAATTTTTTTTCAATTAACAGTTATGGCCACTACAATTATAAAATCACATTTAACAAATATAAATTTTCATACAGAACACAAAGAAACTTGAATAACATTTGTACGATAATATTTAGGCTATTACACTATTTTACGAAATATTTTTATTAATAACGTATCATAACCTTTTTTAAGCATACGTGTAATTGTGGATATTTACACACTGAGAGCGACAGCGGGTATTTAAAATATATTACAAATAAGCAGAAGAAAACGAAAATAATGTCAACATCTATGACTGTTGTACTACAGGTTAGTATGTAGTGGAAATAACTATTTGCGTGCAATATTTGTTTTAGTATTTGACGCGCGGTAGCCAAATAAGTGTTCGCAATAACGAGAATTGTTAGTGTCGCATCACGCCCTTCGTGTCGCTTCGGTCGCACCATTGTGATTCCAGCATTAGGCATCACGAAATAATCTGGAACAACTCGAAGAGTCAATCCCCTGATTATGAAAATAGTCAAAAGTTGTTTCACCTTGTAAACACTCAGACAAAAGTGCGAAATACCTCCCACAGACACCTTGTTCTGGATCTCGTCTCCCTCTCCTGCATGCTTTTTTCCCTCCTTTTCCTCCCCCCATCTTCACAATCCTTCACGAGAGGACATACTACCAACCCACCTCTTGCACACTCTGCATAAGAAATCGCGAGCATAAAATTGCCGGGCTTAGCAGTTTCCTCTTTCGGCAGTCTGTGCGGGGCTGAGAGCAAACAAAAAGCACCCTCTCCTTTCTCCACCTTCACAGACCGTCCCGGCCAAACAAAAAAAAAAAGCTGTTGCATAAAAAACCTCACCTCCCCCTCTCCTTCGGTTCTTAGGGCAGAAGATAATTCCAGAGAAGGGAATGCGGTTGGCGCAGTGGCTTCATCACTCACCTCCTATCAAGACGATCCGAGTTCTATTCCCGGCAGGGACGGTCCCCGGATTTCTGCATGTGGGAATCGTGTCGGACGATGCCGTTGGTCGGCTGGTTTTCTCGGGGAACTCCCGTTCCCAGAGCCCCTTCAAACTCACCAGCGCTAAAGACCTAGGTATATATGTTAAGTGCTGACCAAAATCTCTTCAATCAATTCAAGAGAGACGATAGCTTGAAATAAGGTTGTGAGTAATCAAGTTACTCTCTCAAACGAGAAAAGAAAGTAACCTCTTCTGATTACCCAAGGCACCAACATAACTAAAACTAACAACTAATATCAAACAAGCCTTATTTATTCAAATATTTTGCCCCGTCAACTACTTCAGTATGGCTTATTCATTATTACATTCCAGCAGTTTCCCACAACAGACTGCATCTACTCTACAGACGAATTTTTAAACTACAAAGCCTCGCTTAAAGTTCAAGTTGTACATTCAGATAGTCGATCTGGAATGATTTTACCACAAAAGTTATGTAAAAATTGTTTCGTAATATTTAAAAGGAATTATACAAGCAAAGCATCTGGTTGCGGCAAACAGATCAGTAAACTTTTTTCTCAGAGTAGCTTCTTTGAACATAGGGGGTTTTCACGCCGAGATGCGGTATTCTATGTGATTTTACAGCATCACGATTCTTGTTGTCCCCTGCGCGACAGTAGGCTATGCGATCACGCCTTGCGAGCAGGTGAGCCTAGTGAGAGCACGTGACACACGCCTACGACCAGGACGGCAAGTGTCACTGGAAGCCTGCCAGCCCGCGCAAGCTGCCACTCCTGGATAGTTTATGGATTTTATAAACTCGCTTACAGGCTCTCAAACCCGGGCATAATCTCTGCGGGTTCCTGCGGCCCGGCAAAGTGCATCCTCCCAGACGACAGCATCTCACGTGGTAAACAACTCATGATTTATGTTCTCGTTCCTCCCAACCCTATACACGGGTACTCAGCCAGCCACTGTAGCGTAGTCGGTCAAGCGCCGGTCTCCAGTGCGAGATTTTCTGGATTCGAATCCTTGATCGGGTATAGCTGCCATGGGCCTCTCAGGCAGGGGGGTTGGGGGGGAAATGTCCCCTCCAAACATTCCTTGTGGAGGGGACACAGGGACATATTGAGATTGAGTTATACAATCTTATAGTATCTCAAAATTGTTCAAGTGAAGGTATTGTAATGTGTTATTTATATATTTTTAACTTGAATACTAATACACGTAAAGGATAATTATTTCAGTGCTCAACATGTTTGAAAGACAAATTTATTTATTAAACATTCTTTTAGGGTATTTTTACTTCTATTCGCCAAATATATTTACATCCCATGACCCCCCCCCCCTCCCTAAATTTACTTACCGGAGAGGCCCATGATAGCTGCTGTGTTGTCCTTTCACCTCGCTTCACCCTCGACGGCTCTCAAGAGCGCGGTATACAGCAATTTCCATCTCCATGGTTTTATTTTTTATTTGTACCAGATATTTTTTCCTTATTTTAGATACAAAATGTGACTAAATTTGACTCTTAAGAATTTTTTTATCTCTCATAGTTTTCGCGTAATGGCTTGTGAAAGTAAGCATTTGCATGTTTCCGTTTTAAGGACTGCAGTAAGACCAACTGACATACCAAACTGAAAAAATTCACAGTGGATACAGACGTCGCATGCTACAATTTTGCGTACATATAAACAAAAAATGTTTTTTTTTTGTATTTAAATAAAAATGCTGAAAATTGAAATAACAATTTTAAAAATTCAATAATTTTTTTTTAAATACAAAAATATTTTATTTTGTGGTTTAACATAGCTGAATTTGTAACCTACAACATCATTATTCAACGTGAATTTTTTTAGAGTTTGGTGAGTTGGTTTTAGTGTCGTCCTTAAAACGGAAAACATGCTAATTTTGGCTTTAACGAGCCATTACGCAAAAACTATGCGAGACAAAAGATATTTATAGAAAAATATTTTTTGTCACGTTTTGTGTCCAAAAAAAACTGGTACAAATATAAAAATAAAAATATGGAGATGAAAACTGCGGTAGACCACGCCCTTAAAGCCAATATTTGCATGTTTAACTTATTTCAAACAATTACAAAAACTCGAATATTATTTGACCAAATGCTTTGAAAAATTTTGAGACTGTACAGTCATGTGACACACAATTTTGCCAGAGATTGTTTTTAATAATGTACCGTTTGCAGGAAATAATAATAATAATTCTTATTATTTATTTTCTTTTTGCTTATTGTGACCACAAAATATGTGATATTTCAGGGACAAAAATCTACAAATCCGTTTGGTGTATTGCTACAGAAAATTCAGATACAGACGATGATATGTAAGTGTTAAAACTGTAAGACGATTTTTTGATATATGTATTAACTTGCGTTAAAAAATATATATCTTCGAAACCACTGCAAAACTAAGGATCGAGGCCTTAAATCGGGATCATTATTGTAAATGTTTTATTTTCTTAAGGGCATGGGCCCGAGTTTCTTCGCATTTAACGACAATTATTTTTTAAAACATAAATGGCAGCCGATATCGTAAAATCGCTTCGTAAGTTTGTTACGGCTGATTTAAACGGCATACTCTAATTTTGTCGAGTCAGAAGACTGCAAAATAGTTCCTAATTATTTAATTAACGAAATTTCCTTTTAATTGATAAATTAGCTCTACTCATCATACAGTTTGTCTCGAAAAATTACATTGCATAGTAAAACCAATTTGCAAAAAAGTTACGAAGCGATTTTACGAAATCGACTCTCGTATGCATTAAAAAAAATAATTCTCTCGAAAGCCGAGAAACTCGGGCCCCATGCCCTTAAGAGGGAGACGTATAAGTCATGTCATAGTTCTTTAGTAATTTATAGCTATGAAATTTTAAAAACGTTTAAATCAGCCGAGCTAAGTTAATAATTTTTCTAGTTGTTAATCACGGAGGGAGGTAACGCAACGGTAACACATTGGACTCGCATTCTGGAGGATCCAGGTTCGATCCTCGGCTCCGGCCATCCTGATTTCGGTTTTACATGGCTTCCCGAAATCACTCGAGGCGAATGTTGGGCTGGTTTTTTAACAAAGGCAAATACCAATTCCTCTCCCAACTCCTGTTATCACAGCAAGTTGTGTGTACCCGTCTCTATGACCTCACTGTCAGCCCACATACCTTACCTTATAAATGTGGTTCTCTAATTTTCTGAGATAACTTTTATGAATTATTTTGTTTAGCAAATTGTTAGTTAATTGATAGAACTTGGCGGTTTAATTAATGTTTTTCAGTTAAGGTAGTTCCGACACCCAGTTTAATTTATTTTAAATTAAGTGTTGATAGTTGGTCTGAGATTTTTCTTGTATGTTTTAACACCAGGAAACACTCAGGCTCTTTTAGAGTTTGTGATAATACGATGTGTACTGTAGTTATTCTAGCTACACTGTAAAAAAATTCCTAAACAGTAATGGACGTTTTTAAACTATTCAAAATTTGGGACAATAAATGTAGCAAAAGTTAAGTGTTGAGTATTGCAACGGTACAAGCCAGATAACATCAGTAAACATTGTAATGTTCCCTAAAATTATGTAGTAAAAATATCAATGAAGCATGGTAAATAATTTCACCATACATACTTTCTTAACTCTCCCCTGCAACGGTGTGGTGGATTTACAAAAAAAATTTACCGTGCGTAAGTGAGGTGCCATTCAGGTTTTTTTATAAACTATTTGCCGTTCTGTTTTTTTTTTTTTTTACTCAGAAATGCCTTGATATTTGTTTTCGAGACTCTGGTTTTACTCCAGATATATTCTACTGTACGTCTATTCGTAATAATATGTATTTAATACCGGCCTCAGCTTTTTATTTAGAGCTATGAAACGACAATTGTCACTGTGATTTATTAGTCTCATGACAATGTTTATCTTCTGATAAGTTTTCACAGATTCTGTTTTGTATTTCCTATGTTTAGCCACACTATACATCGAATAAGGAATGGTATTCTTTTAAGTTATATTTATTTTCATGCCACATGTTCTTTTCTGGAATGAGCATCCGTGGAATTCAAAAAATCCTTGTCGTAAAAAAACATTTTCTGGAGTATTTAAACAAGTGGCGGGATAGATAGGAATTAGCCGATAGGAACAAATATTTAGCAGGCTTTACTGCGAATACAGACTGCTATGTTATAAAAAAACTAGTAGATGGAATAAACAATCCGTAAAATTTGCAATCCCGCAGGTTTAGATCAAAGAATACTTCCGAACGAGATTTGTCGAGAGGCTTCTCAATAATTTCCTAACAACCAGAAGTCATCGAGACGCGCCCGAGAACAGATCCCGAAGAATAGTGTCTCATAATTCCAAAACGTAGGCTCCTCAACCCAATTAGTATTTCACGCTGCACGAAAATAATCGCGCAGATGTGTATACCGGCGGGGGGGGGGGGGGGGGGGGGGGGGGGGGGGGGGGGGGGTTGTGACGCTACGGAAGAGGGCACACTGAAAGAAAAGAATGTAGGAAGTCTTCCTTGCAAAATTATTACGTAGTAATCTCAAAATAATTTTGTGATGGCCACAGTATTTTAGCGGTGTCAACAAAATGTTTTGTGGTGATAATTTTTGCAGGGTAAATGACCACTGAATATTTTCTTCCGTGAAAGCTACCTAATTCTGCGGCGAAAGCATTGTATTAAAACGGGAAGTTTCTTGAAGCCAATCTGTACAATTCAAGTAAGTACCTTTAAACAATAGGTATTACCAACTTTCTGAGCAAAAATTTTTCTCGCGTAACTTATTTCTGACGAACAATCACCGCGCCGAATTGTCGTACATTTAACTGCGGCGGAACGGATTACGCTCAACAAATGCAGCATCCTAGGTAAATGTTTGCTCATAAAGTTGGCTAATAATATTATCTAGAGTTATTGTTTTGTGGTTTTCCCGTGTGGACTTTCAAAAACGCGTAGATTTTAAACGGTGTTTTAGCGTTTGTTTACTACCACTCAGCGAGATTCCGGTGGGTAATGCGGGCATAGAGAGCCAGTGCCTTACGTACACACCTGCAATTCTGCTTCATGGGTATTGGCAGCGTGTATATGTGAATGGCCGTATCTCATTCGACTGAGCCAATTACAATAATGCTCCTGCAACAACACACGTCTGTAATTTGCCGATAGAATCCCGAGGCTCGTGACAGTTAAAATATCCAATCACGGACCACGAAGCAGAAGTACAGATGTGCACGTAAGGCACGGAAACAAGGTGGGGCAAATTTCTTTTATTGAAAAACCAGGTTCTCTATGCGGACAGCATTAAAGACGACGGTGAGAAGGGACGTAGCTGGAAGGACTTCCATTAGGTGAACACCTTTCCCCTTCACTTAAGCACCATTTTGCACCATGAAAATCCAAATTTATCCCGGGGTGGACCCTCGTAACCCCCCTCCCGCTATATTGGGAGGATCGGTGCTACTTTATAACATTTCCAAGTTCGGAACGCCCATTAAACACAAATCCTGGCTATGGCAGGCATTTACAGCTCGTTAGTGGATCAGACCAGTTGTTAGGAGCGCGGTGGCGAAAATCGTAAGAGCGTCGGGACGAATATGTGACAGCTCCGAATAAGGCTATGAACACAGTGCGAACAGGTGACCGTTCTGGGACCACAGTAGCTCCGCACAGCACGATGACGGCCATCAAAACAAAACTGAACTGATGTCCGGACATAAGATTATAGCTTTAATAGGTTACAGATTTACAGCAATGGCTATTTTTATATTTATTACCTTCGTCTGAAGACCGTTGGGTCTGGTAGGGTACAGCCATCAGTGGATGTTGGATTTGATGGGGGAGCAGAGGGGAATAGTTTGAAAGGCAAATAAAAGAACTCTAGAGAGGCAGTGAAATATCATGGGCGGCGAAGCATTCAGAAGCTCGCTGACTGAATAAATTAGAGACGAGACGGTTGTTTATCTGCTGTGGGTTAGCGGGGCTGCAGTAAATTAAAACAGGCCAAGGTCCGGCCGATGTCGGGGACACTGCAGCAGTATGCCGGGACGAGGCGCGCGATGAGGGGAAGCTATTTCAGGAGTCCTCGACTATCCTGTGCGACCCGGAACACGAATTTCCATGGCCGGGCCGGGAAAGGGGAGGGGAGGTGCGATGGGTAACTCGCTGCGGCGCAAGACAAGAGGCATGGGTTCGAGTCCACGATTATAGAAAAGCGATGCCATTGTGTCCCTCCGCGGATAGCTGCTTTATGCCGGAGAACCTGATGATACGATAGCCCCTCGGGCAAGGGCCGAATCCAGCTTTGCGTCCAGGGGGCCGATTAAATATAGCTTTTTACACGGGTGCAACGCAAAATTTGCACCTGCATTGCGTCTGCTTGCGCTGCATTGGAATTATATACCCACGTAATGCCATAGAGGAAGCATTTAACTTGCTGTGCACTTGCATTGTGCTGCGTCGGTGCAAATAGCAGGTGGCGATATTTAATCGGCCCCCTGGAGGGTCTATTCCATAAAAAATAGCTATACCCTTACATCAAGCTAAAAAACTGGGGGGTCCGGGGGTCATCTCCCTGAAAATTTTGGATTTTAGGGTGTAAAATGTGCTATTGCTGGAGTTTCCAAACTAAAAAAAAAAATTATGATACCCTTTTAAAAATGGTAAAATTACGCGACAAAAGTGAAATCACTTGTGCTGATACAATATAAATTAAGCACATTTTTGAGCTTCTGTTTCCATATTGTCACAACAAATGATTGTGTTGTTAATGTTGTGTCGTCTTTTATGCAGCTAAGTATGAGGTGATCATTTCAATATTTTACTTGTCACTTGGTTTTATATTTTTGTAGCAGTCTCGGAAGGGTCCATGGCTATGCCTCACCCTGCCCCATTCTGGATCCACCCCTGCCTCAGACGGAACACGGGATTACTAAAAACATAGTAACGTGTCAGAATTTCTTACCATGTTACAGTTTATATTTGGGGGGGGGGGGAGGTCCGCGGTGGCCGAGGGGTCAGACCTCTAGCCTCCCACCAAGGCGATCCGGGTTCGATTCCCGGCTGGGTCGGTCCCCGGATTTTCGCATGAGGGAATCGTGCTGGACGATGCCGTTGGTCGGTGGGTTTTCTCGGGGCCCTCCCGTTTTCCCCACCCATTCATTCCGGTGCTGCTCCATACTCACATCATATCTCCCCTCACCTACGCTAAAGACCTCGATGTTAAGCGCGGACCAAAAACCTCTTCACTCACTCACAGTTTATATTTGTTTCGTTCCCTATAAATAAGTACGTAAATTGCACAATATTTCAATGTTTTAACTGTGGAAACTTCGCGCAAAGGCAATTGATATATTTATGCGTTCCTAGCTTCGGGCAGTGTCACACTGTGTATGAGAAAAGGCCATGGTAAAGGTTGGGCTGGCTGCTCCACTAGCGAGACACGCCTGTCGTTCCCCGGCCCGAAGAATGGATGAGGTGAGTGTGAGATGAGTGTGGAGCAGAGAGGGAATGAAAGTGGAGGAGGAAACGGGGACTTCCCCCGAGAAAATCCGCCGATCAACGGAATCGTCTGCCACGTTTCCTACATGCGAAAAATCTGGGCCCGAACCCTCCTGGGATCGAACCCGAATTGAATACGTAGAAGGCGAGAGGTCCGACCCCTCGACCACCATGGATACTCTCTTTTAATTAATTTGTAAATTCATTTTTCTATCCAATACTGTGACGAGGTTATGTTATAAACTTTATCGTAATTGATTAACTACCGCAGTGGGAAGTCATAGGGTTTATAAATGTTATTTAGAGACGATGATTTATCGCGGAAGAAGTTTGTGAGGTTTGTTAGGTTACTATGTGACGTATTCATTACAGACTTTTTTTTTTTGTTACTGCACTGTTAGAAAAAATTTCCGTGAAACTATGGAAAAGTACTGGCAAAAATTTATCCAGAAATCTTCATAAAGTAACGGATACTCAGTTTTTCTTGGTAACGGAACCCTCCGTAAAATAACGGACAATCCGTTTTCCGCAAAAAAAAATTAAATTTCTGAAATTTACTAGCACTCAATTTTCTAGAAATACTACATTTTCTTATTAGCTATGTGTTATCGAGATTCTGACGCACTATTTAGTAACCTGAAAAATTTTTCGAAGTTGCTGGGATTCGAACCCACGACTCTATAATTGCCAGGCAGAAGCTCTAACCATTGAATCACAGTGACAAATTATGAGTAAATGAGTTCCATGCAGTGGTAAGATATCAACTTTATAAGAGGCAACTTTTGTACTTGACATCCAGGATTCATAGTGATTATTAATACCACTTTTTTTTTTAAGAAACACAGTAAAATATGCTTTAAAATTGTAGAAACATATTTTCATGAATTAACGGAAAGTTACGGTCAAACATCCGTAAACTGGCAATACGGACACATTTCCGTAAACATAATATCACGGAAGCCACTTCCGTAAAAGTACAGTACTGTTCTGTAAATATTTCTGTGAATTTACGGAAATTTTTAACAGTGTGGTGAGTTCCTATTTGACTGAGCCAATGTCTGGAGCTTTACGACTGAACGTATATGACCAGCTAAACTGTGGCATGCAACCATCGTCCAATCATAGAAGGTGCAGGATGCTACACTGATTTGGAGAATACGCTGGCAGAATATATTCTCGCTATTTCCCACCATCTCTAGTTATGTGATTTGGTTTGTGTAAAGGTAAACTACGAGCTTGTAGTTATTTTTTAAATTTCTAGTATTAATGAGTGATTCTTTGGCGACGAGAAAAGCCAACAAGTTTGTTAGGAACGGTAGAATAGAACATTGGTGAAAATGAACGTTCCCAAACTTCGAGCTGAGAGGATGTGTACGAGAGCTACTGCCGTAGGCCCACTGGATCGAGAACTATGAGGTTCCAACAATTGCGATGTCCTAAAGATGGGTGAAACGATTCATGCCTTGCTATATTTGAAAGGTTCCACAACTTTAGTTCCGTCGATTTGAAGATTTCTGTGATGAACCAGACTTCGACGCGTAGGATGCAGTGGCCGTGGTGCAAACACCAACGTAGAAGTTCGCAAACATATTTTGGAACAAAAAACAACTGTTAGACATTTAAACGCATTTGCCAGTACTTCAACAGATAATTATTTGCAAGATTGTCAATATCCACCAAGCACCGAAACCTAGATGACAGTCTCGTGCTCTACAAATATTTTACTAGCAGCCGAGGTTTACATTTAAAGAATAATCAAGTTTGCTAAAGAATATTTAACGTAATACGTTCAATCCAGGCTGGTGGTAATTCGGTATGTATTTGTTTAGTCTACTGCACTTATTAGCTAATTTGTTTTGTATAGCTTCATTTGGTAACACCGATTTCTAGTCTACGTCACTAATATTCATGTACTCTGTACTTATATGTTAACACTTTCAACTTTCGCTTCGCATTTATTTCTTTGAATTACTACAAAATTACAAGCCAAGCCTATTTCTTCTATATTAAAGCCAACTACACTAAATCTAACTCTGTGAGGTTCATCATACTAATTAAAAATAAAATTAGTCTGCATTCACACAATTAACTGTTCGCACAACGCTGTGCAAAGTTAGGAGTAAAATTGTCTTCACGATTATAATAAGTCGCGAGGTTAGCCTAGGTAGAGCAAAAAATTCACCTAGAGACGTTAAAAAAGTAGCCAGAGTAAAGTAAAACTGTGAACAAACAACATAAAAAACAACAGTGAAGTGAAACTGTTAGCACAACTTAAAAAAAAAAAACGGAGGAGGAAAAAAAGAACCATGGGACTAATAACGCATAAAAAATGCTATCATCTTCATATTTAGCTAAAAATGTAAAAATGTATAAAACACAGGGACTAAGTTTTAATCCTGGTCATTTTAAAGCTTAGCGTTTATGCGTAACCTCCTGACAGAGAAAATCTGGTCTTGCAAGCAAACTTGCATAACTAGCAGATTACTTATTGCAACCGTCTGGACTGGTGAACGAGGTGGGAGGTAGTTAAAGACGTACTTAAGTGAGTGCGTTTTAATCACACTCGGATGTCCGGTATTGAATCTTACCGTAAGGGTACCAGCACACTGAAAGAAAAATTTTGTAGGAGGTCTTCCCTGCAAAATTATTTTGTAGTAACTACAAAATAATTTTGTGGTGGCCACAATGTTTTATAGTGGTGTCAACAAAATGTTTTTGTGGTGACCACAAAATAAATTTTGGCGGGGTAAATACCCACTAAATATTTTGAAGCTGCCACAAAATATTTGTTTCCGTGCAGCTTCATCAAGATCATCAGCCCATATAAAATACTGCAGTAAACCATAGCTGATTACACCTTTAACGTCGATTAATATAAAGCATAATTAGGCCCCTTTAATCTATTATCCTTCACCATTCTACCGCTTATTCAAATTCCGAACCCATGGTGCAATTCGGCACTACCATTACCAAGAATTCTAGAAGCTTCGCAAATATTGGGGAATAACTTATGTAACTGAGTAATAGACTAGCTGTCAGTTCGTGACTCACTCTCACTGCTACGAGCCAGGCGTGTTTTGTACAGTCCAAAACGAATTCGTGTGGTTATAAATTTTAATCCATCCAAACACGCTGGTAAATAGTTTAGTTTGAGTGATTTTCTGTACCCAATTCAGAGAAATACCTCTTCCGTTTGTAAACACTTCAATGAAATAAATAAGCAGAGGAGATTTGACGGAACAGTTATATAATGGATTTTTTTTTACGAAAATCAAATATTAATATCAGTGCAGTTTTTAAATTTCAACATTTAATATATAATTAGGCCACCAAGAAAATATGATTCCAGTATTTCACTTTAAGACGCAAACAAACGTTATACGTCTAACAATTGCGCACAGATGAGCATCTGCTTTTGCTTAAAATTTAGTTAAGTTACGTTGAGGGAGGGATACGTCAAAACATTTTATCGTTTTAATAATTTTATATTTGTTCGAGGTATGGCTTCTTTTGTTGACATACATTGTGACTTTTGTTTACAATAATGAATATTTCGTAGTTTTCATATTTGTTTGTATAGTGCCATGTCATACTCCAACTTTGCATTAAACGGTTTTATCCTAGAAAGGAAAACCAACCGACTTACAGAAATGAAACAAATCTGAAGCACAATGTTACTTGCTACTTCAAGATATGCTTAAAAACAGAATTGATTTTTTTTTATTACAGAAAGTTGGCCATTTTTTTACTTAAAAATTTAATTACTGTAACAAATAGTTATAATATATGTCTCCAAAAACATATCTCACAAATATTGTCCTATTTTACCTTGCACTGTTTAGCATGCTCATATTTGTACACAGAACTGCTGTCCCGTTACATGTATATTAAAAACGGAGGTTGTAAGGTTACTGTTCATGTCTTACTTTTATTACTTAAGTAATCATCTACCACGTAGCTTGTATCACCATTTATACTAAACATCACTGCTTTCATCGAGTCTCTGTGAACTGGGAAATAACATAATCCGTAAGCTAAACCTTGCTAGTTTGCTTGCTTCACAGTGGTATTGAAGTACGCGTTCTGGATGATACTAAGCCGGCACATTTTTCTACGTTTAATATTTGTCACTTAAAACGGCGGAAAGCGATGTTATGCCTAAAGTTGTACTATGGAATAGCAATAAAACGCATTGTATTTGTTCACTACATTTTTTAATCTCCGCAAGTAAAAATATAAAATTATTATTCTTCCGCGCTTGAACACACGGGAAGGGCTTCACCTCCCTGGACAGGTTTTACGTTTGTAAACCCAGGCGCGAAACAATGTTAATAACTACCGAGACGCGAGCGACTAGTGTCACATCACCCCTAATCTCAAGGCACTAAACTGGCGCACAGTTTCCGTTATATTGTTGGAACTATGCGACTAAGCCATGACCCTATTAATTTATTACTGGAAAGTGTGTACTAAAGTTCACAGCAGTTCCCTTAAGTTGTTTCCTACCAATCTGAGCAGTAGATTTTGCGATATAGCTCTACGATTTTTAGCCATGTTGAATGGCTCGGAAATAGTATTTCCAATGCCTGTTTTGTTTTGAAAGTACTTTATAAACCTTCTCTGAAACGTGTTTTCTTCTCGTAGATAGGTACACTGAGAGTGCGTAAGAAAGGTTTTCCAATAAACACATATTTCTAACCCACTGCACCGTAGTTCGGCAGCAAGAAGGCGGCCGCTTTAAAAGCGAGTAAAAATAATTTAAACGTCTGCTTGTGTACGAGTGTTGTCGAAGAGTCCCGGCAGTAACAACCTAAGAATTGAAGGAAATTATGCGTCCTGGATGTGAGGATAGCGAGCCAGACATAGTTAGTTCTTCCTGGACATAACTCATACGTGGTTCCGTGTGCTCTGTGGTAGGCAGGCCTGGTTCCCCGCGGCGGACGTTGAACAAAAGCAGAGCGAGTCCGGGCGAGGGAAGAGCTGCGCATCGGTGGCGCAGATTACATGCCATCAGGGCAGTTTGTTTATGTAATTCCGTGTAGAGGCGGGGGGAGTAACTGTGAGCTGCGGCAGGTGTGGGAACAAGCGCCCAGTGCTGTACCGTACAATCTCGGAGCGTTGGTCTCCGTGGCTTCCCACGCCGGTCCTCTACCCTGCGTGCCGACCACGCGCCGTGACCACGGACCCACTACTCCACGCCACATACTATTATACACCATGCATAAGGCGGAGACCTAGATACGAAACTTCATTTATCGATTTTCTGCAGTAACTTTGGTTTTACAATATTTTTGTTAAGGGGCCCGCCTCGTTGCCATAAAATCACACTGCAGCGTGTTTGAAGACAAGTTTTACACCGGAAACTAATACACGTGTGTTCACGCTGTTTCTCTACGAAAAGGACACACACTTCAGACGACTGCCCTTAAGTACTTTCAAGACAACACACGTATTAGAAATCCCATTTTAGGGCACGTCAAAATGGGTTAAAACGGGGTTTTCAGGCTGCTATAGCGGAAAATATACTAGCCAAATACATGTGAAACCACTTAAGGGTAGTGCATTGGACTTTAGTAAAGTGATTTCGTAAATAAAACAATAGGGTCTTCACTTAAAGTCCCATAGGAAATTTGTTTTTTTGCGAAGGCTGCACGCCTTAAGCGTAGAGGCGACGCACCGTTGTATGGCCCATACGACGTCGCCCTTAGCACCATACCTCACTCACACAAACACATGTGCCACGAGGCGGGCCTCTTAATTGTGGCGATGTTGAGGAATAGACGATATTTGTGATGAATTTTGGAGATCATAATAGGGGCATCTTATATTGGACTAGTAAGCATTCTTGAAACTTACCCTATAATTCCCTTGCAATGATTCTGCATGACAAATTAATGAATGATCCCATTATTATTTATGTCAAGCAGTTTACCAAGGATATATCCCATGTATTGTCAAAGAGAAAAGTTTGATAATACAACTTGAATAAATGTTATGACTCGAAAACTGAAAATACAAGCCAGTTATATAACACACCTCTCCTCTTAAATCCGTCACTGGTAATCGGTTAGAAACCAAAATTAGTCGTAAAATGAAAAATCTAAGCTGAATTACGTAATTATTAATAATCTCATAATTTATATTACGTTTTCCGCAGGCACAAAAACTTTCAATAGCTCTCCATTTTATGAACTAGGATCCTAACCTCAACTTCATGATTGGCAAACATATAGGACACCATTTTTGTTCCTCTTACACGTTTAACTTCTGGATAACAACCCATCATCAGGTTGAAGTAGCTGATAGCTTACTCAGTGGATAGTCTCTCGGGTAAGCGACATAAGAGGGTCGTAATACTCTCTTCTGGACTATCTCCTAGTTATGTTTTATTCAGAACATCATCTGTAGGTGATAAAACAGGCCCTAAATGTACCTACTGCAAAAAAAAAACACTTTTCGTATCACGCTACAGCACGGCTCACGCACTAGATCCAATAATGCTCAAGTAGGCTAATATGATTGAGCGCTTCTTTACTGCCATAAAACTTGCTGCTGAGCCGTTATTGAGGGAATTATATAGTTGCAAGTACAATACTTCTGTTAAAATAAGGACAGCAAAACAGTTTGGTTGCTGGTATTACTCTGGACCACGGCTGTAGAAGAACAGGTCTGGACACTCGCCTGGAAACTTGACCCCTTGTTGTTCGGCTGTAGTTCACTAAGTTCACGACAATGCTATAGGTTTTTGGCGCTGCTGTTACGGCGGTCGGACTCAAACTCCGCCTACTTCCGTTCCACTAAGATAAACAAATTATAAAACGTATTTTTTAATCAATTTATGAAACACTTCCTTCGCTCACAATTTTAAGAAAAGGCTCCAGCAATCTTTATTTACTTTATAAATTTAACAATGGAAAAAAGTGGTCAGAGTTTGAGTTGGACCGCCCGGAAAACAGCGCCAAAACGTACGACATTCTCGGTAACTTGACGAGCTACAGCCAAACAACAAGGGGGTCAAGCAAAATACATTGTTAGATAGGCGAGTGTCCAGACCTGTTCTTCTAAGACCGTGCTCTGGACAGTTCCTTCAACAATCTGTTTTGTAGAAGTTACCATCTGGTTTTTAACAGCAACAAGGCTCTTTGTTTCTTCTACAGAACAGTTTGTTGAAAGAACTGTCCAGCGTCGTGCCGACAACCAAACTGTCTTGCTGTCCATATTTTAACCGAAATATGGTACTTGCAATTATACTCTTTTTTCAGTGTACAACGCGATCGCAGTGGTGTAGTAGACAGACCACTCGCTACCCACAACGGCGGTCCGAGCTCGATTTTCAGGATCGCTCCCAGTTATAGCATGTGCACGTTCCATGGGAAACGTGGTGGGAACTGTAGTTGTCCGGCGTGTTTTCTCGGAGTACTTACGTTTATCCCGTCTTTGCATTTATACGCTGCTCCATACGCACCTCATATCATCCTCGCAAACGTTCAAGTCCGCACTCTTTAGGGCACCGCATACTGCGCGCTTAAAATACGTTTTCTACAAAACTATCCTGCTTGTGCCAATTTTTCCAATGTATGAAAAGGAAACACACTTCAAGGACGGAATGTCACTACTAAGACAACCACGCTTCTCGACTGGCGCATGGACGGCGTGGCAGCGTGTCGCTCGTATTATTTTTTTACGCGAAACCGCTTAACTCACTCATATTAGTATGTTTATCTACGAAAAGAACACACACTTGACACTATGCTTCTATGTTTTAAAAAATTCAACTCGCTTGTTAGAAACATGATTTTTCGGGCCTCTCAAAATGGCTAAAAACATATTTTTTTTAGACTGCTGTAACTCCAAAAATATTACCTAAGTTCGTAAAATACAAAGCGAGAGCCATGCGTTGGTTTTACTTCATACTATTCAGAAATAAACTGTCGTAGTCTTTTTCCTACGGGACTTTTAAAGTTGATCACAAGGAAAACCTTACACGCCAGCTTGGCCCGCTGCAAATAGAGGCGATATGATTCTCGTCAAGCATGGGACACTGGCTCTTATCGCTGCGCTGTTACCACGCGTCAAAGGTGAAAGTTCAACACCTCTTTTTAAAAAAACTGCGTTATCAGACTGATTTACTGTGAAATGTAATAAACGGATGTATGCCAGAACTCTTAGCTGCTGAGCTAAGGATCCCGGGTTCGATTCCCGGCCACGGAGGTAAATTAAATTTGCTTGTCCAGGTAAAGAGATTGGTGTTGTGTTGTCCCCTCAATCCTAAAGTGCAGAAAGCAATGGTGAACCACCTCAGGATCACCTCGCCAAGCCGGCCTCAGAGGAAGTCGTGGTTTCCATCATTTGGAGTCATCCGTGGTTCTAAATCTGCCTTCTGGCAGAACACCACTCATCTATCTCATGAACCGAATGTATGAGAAACTCAGAAATGTGCGCTGAACCCTGCTACAGTCTTTACACCTATCCAAATGTATAGCACCCGTTTAAAATCCCGTAATAAAAATGGATCGGCGAGAATCTTGCACGCTAGTTCAGCCCTTGACTCCATTGTGGTGATGCAGCATTTGATACGAGCTTCTAGGTGGCCCTTATATAGGATGTTCACTATAAACTGAGTACTCACTAAAACGTATAATAAATCAGAAATGTATTTTATTGGGCCTATATATTAATTTTTTAGTGTAGTGCAATGTTTACACAGGTTTTTTGATACTTGAAAATTTTCATATGATACTAGTTAAGGTGGCTGCAAAACAGCTAAAAGAAAAAAAATTCAACAGTGTTCACTTTATAGTGAACAGCCTATAGCTCCGTCACTTCTAAGCCTATAACGCGCAAGCACGCGGCGCCTTCGTGTGGAGCATTACAAGCCATGTTGGAATATTTTCTGTCTTCAGCTATTTTAGGATTACAAATTTCAGCTCTCTGGTATGGTACATTACCTTGCGATAAACTCGCTTATCCATAACGCCTAACATAATTACGAAGTAATCAGAGAAGATAATAGTTTAAAACCTATATAGACGCTCGCGACTTCAGAGTCATCGAGGTCCATGCGGCTAAATCTGGAAAGAAGAAAAAATTGCAAATTTTAAAATTTCTATCATAAGAATCTGTTAGTAAGTTTGGTTATTCTTACGACTCGTAAATGGAACGTTCAAAACAAAGAGCAAGATTGCACTTAAAAAACTTAAGTTCAGTACCAAAGCAAATCTGGTTATACTGTAATTTAGCAGCGCACACACTTTTTTGTGGCAGTACCTCTCATAATTTTCGATCTTTCAATTATTTTTCAATTGCAGCCTTCAAAGCCACAAAGTGAAGGCAGTTTATTGTTATTGCCGGAGCACTTATGAAGATAGTCTAGTCATTAATAATAATAAAACATGTAATTTATTGTGACTGAAGAAGTTTGTTTTTGAGTACGGAGAAATCTACGCAATACATTAATTTCTTAAATGCTAAGTTATTTTTACAAGTAGTAGAAAGTTACCAACTTGATGAAAAGGAAAAATATAATCAGGGAACCAACAGTGTTAATTGCCTGTGAACAGCCTAAGGCGTCTTTCGCCTGCCTCCTTGATGATTGCCCAAGTGTAATCCTTCAGGGAGGGAGAACTTTCTGGGAGTCTCTGTTAATCCGTAGAAGAGCAGACTCTCGATATTATCATCAATCATGCTTAGAAAGAAAAAAAGTTAAATGGCGATAAAACCACTCTGTTTTAATTCTTCACAATTATATTTTCACACGATGGTTTTGTCTCAGATCTTGTCTTAAGATATACAGTGAAGGCACGTCCCTCTCTTCCTCATCTTCACTGCGAGACACAGAAAACAGGTTTTCCTCCAGAACTCTAACATTTCTACCTCAAACGCGCATAAAGTAATTGGTTTATTTGGCTACATGTCAATATTGAACCATACATATTGTATTTAGAAACTGCAATGAGTAAGGTGGCAGAACGGTAACACGCTGGACTCGCATTCTGGAGGACCCGGGATCGAGCCCCGGCTCCGGCCATCCTGATTTCGGTTTTTCGCGGTTTCCCGAAATAACTTCAAGCGAATGCTGGGAAGATTCCTTAACAAAGACCATGGCTGACACCGCTCACAGATCCTGCCCTTGTATTAAGTTGTGATGTTACCGTCTCTGATGACCTCATTGTCGACGAGACGTAAAGCCCGCTTACCTTACCTTAAAAATTGCATATCTCAGACAAGTTTGCTGTGGTATACATTGTTACATGACTAGGGATTGAAATCTTAAAAAAATTAATATACACAGGCCTCACATATCCACCTTAAACACGAACTCTTCCACTGTTTTTGATCTCTAATTTAATGCTCTGCATTTGGCAGCCTTGCCTTTGAGAACTGCGGGTAACCAAACGGTCGTAACTTCGGCGACGGAGCCACTACGGTCCAACGTGCGGTGACTGATTATAGCTCCTGCCACTCGTAAACACACTCATAACTTACTCACGGGTCCATAAAAACCTGTCTGGAGACTGGCGGGATAAAGCAGCGAGGAATGGCTTCTGGAAGAGTTCAATCTCCAGGCCAGACAATAAACGTCCTGCTCTCACGATGCAAAACGAGACGCCAGCAGCTTACTTCGGTATAGCCACGGGACTGCGAGACATTAGCAGGGTATAGTTTGACGGCCCGTGTTTAGGGCGGGGCAAAGGTTTAGTCATGTCTGATAATATGTTAAGATTGTTGATCAGAGAAGAAGGTGTAACTATTAAATTTTCACCTTCTCTTTTCTCTGTGGCAGCATCATTCCACAAGAATAAGTCACAATTTATAAGTTGGGACCGAGACGGTTACGTTTTGCGTAGCAACTTTATCGAAAGAGTTACGATACGAACATGCCGACAGGGTTTCTGGATGGACTAGATGCTGGGTTATGCCTACTTTACCGTACTCTAACGGGTCAATCGTAATTGATTTTCCTTGAACACGTACTGTCTGGGTTTTCGGAAGATGTGCCACTGCGTGTGCGCCGAAGCACGTGGTTTCTGCACGATGGCGCACTTCATTTTTCTTATGTGGTTCGAGGTCATCTCGACAAACTGTTCGGCCAACAATTGATAGGTCGACGTGGCCCGGTTGCTTGGCCTGCACGTTCGCCCGAATTGATTCCGCTTAGCTACTTCCTACGGATACATGAAGAGCTTGATTTACAAGATCCTTCTGGAATCAGAGAAAGACCTGCTGACGGGAGTTATGACTGCGGCGATTCTTGAACTTTCAGGAATTGGTGATCTTGTGTTTCAGAACATGGTACAGAACTTAGTTATCGTGTTTGGGTATAAGTCGCTACGAGTCGTTCTTGTACGTAAGTGGATACAGAAAATAAAGAGCGAGCTACAGTACACAGCTGAAGTACGAGAGGTGGTTGTATTCTGTTTGTCGCAGAAAAGTGGTACGTTTCCGAACATAAGTACCTATGCGAAAAATAACTAATTTGATGCCTACTACAAGCACTTGCATCGTGTAATGGGAATTTAGATACATACTGTATTAAATTATTATATCTACTCACATCACTTCAATGTTCGATCCGCAGTGTGCATGTGTATACAGAGTGAGGCGCATGAAGGGTTACAAAGCAATAGCACTTAAACTAGTTATCATATCCACAAATGTTACAGATAAAAGTCTCAGTGTTCGAGAAGGCCGTCATACTGGGGCACTCTATTTTTTTTTTATCGGCGGAGGTTGAAGCTACGTCAAGGTCAACTCCACTTTGTTAAATGGAGCCACGTATATATTTTTTTCAATGACATTAGTACCGATTTGACGACGAATTCAGCGACCTACAACACAAGGTCATTTAGTCACGCATTGAACCAGATGTAAGTGGCCACCACGCCTAAACCTATACTTATGGCGGCCGTCATGGCCGTTATGTTCGATATATTATTAACTTCTCTCCATCTTCACCTTACAGGTTCATTAAAGCGCAGACATAGTACGTAAACTCATACTTTAAACTACCTTTTATAGCCAAGTAACGATGCATAGCAAACATTTACGACGTCACAGTAACACGTTGCATGTCAGTCGTTTGAAAAAAAAAAAAAAAAACTTTGCTCTCACGAATATACAAACATATAACTAACACCATTTATTATTTTATGCAGAAACACAAAAATTAAGTAACTTCTGAAAAAAATTACGATGCGAAAATTTAACAACTGACATTCAAAAATGATTACGCTTTCATAGAATTATATAGCAATAGATTTAAGTTGATGACACAGATGTGAACGAAACATTTTGCGTGAAACAAATTCCTTATAAAATTTCTATGTAATTTATTTTAGGTGTGTTTATAAATACGGTTACGAACTATAGGTGACCCGCTTTTGCTAAAAATTCCGGAAATTCTGATTACCTTGTTTACGATGTGTCAGCAAAATAAATATTACTTCGCTGTTTTATTTAAAGCTATACAGATAAGGCGTTACGCGTAAATTATTAAAATATCGTTTTTAAGTAATATCATGCTTGCAAGCATTATAGTATCCCATTTTACGCATGTAATCCTTGAATATAAGGCAGAACTTATAAGAAAGTGAGTAATAATGTGTATGTTTGACTGAAATCACAAAACTCTTTTAGAAGAAGCGCGGTGTTGGTAACGACATCTGCTTGCAAAATGTGCACACTGTCCAACTTCAATAATTCAGCAAAGATAGTCAATAATCTATCAACTAGTCTATTCACTACTCTACAGGATGTACTCGTAACAAATTATGTACATCAGAGTGTCATCAAGAAACAAATTGTCGGACGTCCATAATTGTCTCACTAATGGCAGTGGTAATGTATAGAGGAGGATGTGTAATTACGTATAGTCGTATTTCAACGTTTGTGTGGCCAACGGTGGCTGACAATTTGAATTAATACTCAGTCTCGCTGCATTCTGACCGAATGTGTACACAAAGGGAAGTTTCGTCGCGCAACTTGTAAACTTATTATTGTAGCTTGAAACCATCCCTGTGTATTACCACGTGTGATAGACCAGACAGGTTTTTGTTCTGTCCAAGCTACCAAACAGTTTTAAAAAAATTGCAGTTTGCATTTAAAAGTAAGCAAGATAGGTAGTGTATTACGCCGACGTATTTACACGAATTAGTACATACAGGGTGTAAATGAAAGTATTTTACAAACTTCATGTGGTGATTCCTTGTTTAAAATGAAGTACAGTTACGTAAGACGACTTTTCGCTTAGCACACTTCGTAAGGGAGCAATACGCCCTCGAAAAACGAATTTCAAACTAGTTTATTGGTACAAAGTCGTAAACAACATAACATTAAATCATAATTCGCCGGATACTGTGTTCTGCAAACACTTATCGACAGTCCGTGAAAAATGTGTTTCGAATAACTTACACCGTCATCAAAATAATGGGGGTGGTCACCCCCTTTCCGGCTTAGACGTTGGTGCCATCAGATGTTATGGACATGCAATGCTATAATTTGTATCAAGAGACCCCGATGAACAAAAAAGGTCGTCTTGTCGTTACATCACTGTCAAGTGAAGCATGTCCGAGAAAATGGCCAAAATACAGTACGTAGATTTAGTGGGCTGACACTTAGGCAACACACAATACACCGAATGATACTGTACTGAAAACCAGTGTAGCAAATACTTTACTGTAATTAAAACGTTCACAGCCGCGTAAGTGATACATGTTTACATGAATATCACAACAAGCGCTCGAATGTTCGGCCACCTTCAGTAATACATGCATTGCAACGATGAAACAAGGACAGTCGCACACGCTGGAATAGGTTGGCATTCGTCCGTATCACTTCGCCTGCTGCAACGATGCGTGCGACGAGCTCCTCGGTCGTGTCCACTGGCGTCTCGTAGACAAGGCTCTTCATGTGTCCCCACAGGTAGAAATCCAGGGGTGATAGATCAGGGGAGCGAGGAGGCCACGTGACAGGTCCTCCTCTGCTTATCCAGCGTCCTGGAAATACTTGGTTGAGGTACTCACGAACAGCACGAGCATTGTGAGGTGGTGCCCCATCGTGTTGTAGCCACATACGGTCACGTATCAGCAGCGGTACGTCCTCAAGCAACTCGGGCAGAGTGCATTGCAAGAACCGTAGGTACACGTAGCCATCAAGACATGCTGGTAACATGTACGGTTACTAAGGTATCATTGACTATGCCCGCCTACATGTTGACCGAAAACCTCTCTTGGTGGAATCGCACAACCCTGGCATGTGGGTTTTCTTCAGCCCACACATGGCTGTTGGGAGCATTGTACACACCATGACGTTTGAAAGACGCTTCGTCTGTAAAGAGAACATACCTGGGAAACTCTGGGTCACGAGCTGTCTGCTGTAAAAACCATGCACACAAATCATGTCTGGGTTGATAGTCACGTGGCAGTAATGCTTGCTCCCTACATGTGCGATAGGGGCGTAGCTGCTGCTCATGCAAGACATTCCACACTGTCATGTGTGACGCACCCACCGCATTTGCAATAACACGGGTACTTGTTTACGGTTGATCCTAAACTCGGGTGAGAACTTCCGCTTCAAATCGTGGTGTCCACATTGTTGCATGAACACCACAGTTCCGGAAATGTGGCAGGAGAGTACCAGTATCTCGAAGATGCTGGACGATTCGTGCAAAAATAGTATGTGCTGGGTGCCGTCTGTGTGGAAATCTTTCACGATACATTCGTGCAGCTAACCTACCACTGCACTTAGCTTCACCATAAATCAATACCATATAGGTAAGCTCAGCATGCCCGTACCTTTCCATGTTCACTGTCTCACGGACGTTTGGTTTTGATTGCAACCCAGTTATTGTGAATAGTATGACGAACCTACATATCCCGGCACGTCAGAGTGTACCTCGTCGCAGTCTAATGGGTACTCCGGCATGCATTACACGCTAAACGGAGGAGGACGTGGGGAGTGTGCATGTATCAGGGCCAAGCCTCAGACAACTTACTCTTTACAGAGTACAGAACACACAACCTA